>VDFB02392784.1:0-91321 GCA_007258455.2 Sequoia sempervirens | reverse complement strand
AGGAGCCCGTTGAGGATATAGCAGGTGAAAGGTATGAGGGTTTGTTCGCCGGCACACTTAGGGCAGCGAACAACGAGTGGCAGTTAGAATCACCTGAGATTAGTGGGAGGATTACCATTGACAGGACACCGCAGAGCACAGAAGGAGAAGTGATTGGCATGTTTCGGGAGTATAGCAATTTACCTCAGAAGATTAAAGGAAAAATTTCTTTCGTGAGTTACGTGGATGTGCACCCGAGTCTTTGCCATAAGATTGAGTTCGCAAAACAGAAATATCTTACTATAGCTCGCGAATTGATTACACCTGGAGAGGACCGAGAATCTACATCTAAGGATAATACCACTTTCCGTCAAAATGATTTGATATCTTCAGTTTCCTATGAAGAGGGCAGAAATTTATATGATGAATTTGATCGTAGTGCTGATTTGATCCATGAGCACACTAGCACAGCTTCGGGTAATGACTTGCTTACATCGTCCTTGCATGAGATGACCCGAGAAATTTCTGCCCTGAAGACCACTTCTGATTTTTATAACAGCGATGGTGAAATTTTGCGTGAGCATGATATAACAGCTGTTTCAGAGGTGCAAAGTAACCCTATTGAGTCGTCATGTGAAGAGACTGTCGAGTTGGGTACTAGTGATGCAGTTGGTGTTGAGAACTTATGTTATGATGAGTCTGATTTTCCGGATCAGACCTTTGAAAACCAGCTAGAGGATTCGTATGTTGACACGGAATCCCAGGATCATGCGTTGGATGAGCATGCAGTCACTGTTGGAGAAGAAGCGTGTGAGGATACTGTCAGACCAGCAACTTCTACCGTACCAGTTGAGCCATCCTTCGAGGTACAGAGCAGCAGTACCTTAGATGTTGAGGTGTGCGTGGTTGAGAGCACACACGATGCTGCAGATCATGAGATGAGTGATGACGGATCAGCGTCATATCATAGTGCATATGGTGAGCCGGAAAACGTGTATGGGGGTCGTAAGTTTCAGAATCCTCATCACTTGGTTGGGCAACTACATGTGGATGACACTATGATTGCTACCGCCCTTGAGCATTTCGACGTTGCTCGTCAGATGTTGACTACCTACAGTTGGAGTCCTTCTTCGTCAGATGAGCACAGTGAGAGTGGTTTTTCCCTTGCAGTGATACAGGCACTCCGAGAAGCGATTGGAACGATGAAACAAAATTACCTAAGACTACTTGCAGACAGAGATTTCCTTCTCGAGTGGGATTGCATTTGTTATGATGCATGGCGGGGAAAAGAGGAGCGGATCGATGAGCTCACTCATGAGCTTGAGGTGACTGCGAATTCATTGCAGAGCACCCAGTTGGCTCTTCGAGAGTCACAGTTACAGATTGAGAGGCTTACCGTGGCGTTGAGGTTAGCACAGTCTTCACCACCTTTGGACATCGTGCAGTCTTGCATGGCAGTGGTTGGTGAGGAGTATATACCCATGGTACATAGCAGTGAGGGAGATGTTGAGGATGAGGTTACATCCATCTCGGTCACAGGAGCAGTTGTTACAGATAGGATGAGTGCCCTAGATGAGAGTTGCAGTGAGCCATACATTGCACCAGGTTCTCATGAGATTAGTTCCGTGATTGGTGATGCAGGGCAGTTCATTGATAGTTCATGTGACATGGTTGTTGATTCACTCGAGAGTTGTGTGACAGCCCTCGATACTTGCCCATCTTCACAGCAGATATTCAAAGTCTCATCCAGTTGGGAGATTGATACTTATGATGATTTGTCTCCCTTCCCTGGAAGCAAATCAATCTTGTCATACGATACAGTTGACTATGATCAGCAGCTGTTTGAGCCGAGTCAGGAGTACAACTCAGTTTATTATTCCAGCGATTCAGAGATGGATGATTCCGATCAGGATGGAGTGATTGTGCAGTTTGTGAATAATCCATTGTTTGAATTTGATGGTGGGGTGATCTATGATAACCCACTCTTCGAGTTGGACGCTGATCGTACTTCTGATGTTAGTTCTGAGTTGGGTGATGATCGTAGTGTTCGGGATTGTTCCAGTGCATCGCGATTCCAAACCAAACTCACAGAGGAGTTCAATGAGGTGTACACGGTGAGGAGTGCTTACGGTTTTTCCTTTGATCCACCTATACATGGTTCGTATTCGATGCACCATACTTGTGCACAGGGTGATTCTCTCGGTACCGTTGAGGGGAGTAATTCATTACTGTGTGCAGAGTTACCATCTTCACAAGATGGGATTGGCGGATGCAGGTACTTGACCCAGCAGTTTGCGGGGTATTACTTGCAAGGACAGCAGTCCGTTTTACATCATGCCGATATGTATTTGACAGGGCTTGATACTTCTATGTCGCAGATTCATACAGGTGCATGGCTACAGGGCGACTATGGTATTAGTAGGCATGATGGCACGGACAGTTATTACATCCATGAGGGTTTAGCAGAGGACAGGGAGAGATTCAAGATTGTAGATGCCTCTAGAAATTTTTATCTCTGTATGACGGATGGATGTAGATTCATATTGTATTGGGATCCCTATGGCGAACAGCCTTTGGCAATCGGCATTGGATGGGTCCTATTGGGTTACTTCACTATTCTCAGCATGGTGAAGTTGGAGGCAGTAGAGCGCAGTGACAGCCTGAGGAGGACCGTCACGACAGACTTTTACGCTGGGTTTGGGATCCAGGTATTGATTGCGCAGTTGAGTTTTTGATGATGCTACAGGAGACAGATTGGGATGTGTAGGACATTTCACAGTTTTTTCTTTTGGGCCTTCCGAGGATTGGAGTTTGTTTGCAGTGGAGATTGCTTTGGGTCAAAGCAATTTTTGGGAGGGCTGATCATCATGTCCCCATTTTTGGCGAAAGCACGAGATCGTGGAGATTGGCTCATCATGAGACCCTCGTGAGGGCCTATTGCAGTGGTTAGAGGGTCGTGATGGGAGCTTGGCCTCAAAGATCAAATGGGCCGCTTTGATCAATTGGCTGCCTCGGGCTCATTCGATCGCTTTCGCGCACTGCCATTTTTGTGCACCCGGCAAGGTGGGACCCCCGCTATTTTTAGCAGCTTTACCGTGGCCGCATTCGAATCACTTCCGTGGTTCGGCCGCCTGCATCTGAATAAAGAATCGATGATTAACGAGAAGATATTAATATTTAATTATATTGGATTAAATATTAATTATTTAATGTTTATAATATGTGCCATAATTTTTAATTATAACTTAAGTGATTCTCATAAAGGGCCTCATCACCTAGTCATTTCATGATTAATTTATTATTAAAATATTTCACGAGACTAAGGAGAGGAAATTAAAGAATTCAAAAGGTGAATATTTTAATCATTTCCTATTATTAAGGAAATCGCACTTTTGAGAAGGATAAAGGTTTTTGCATTGGTTTCTGAGCCATTATGACATTTGTGAATGAAAAATTGATCAGTCTTTGCCAGAGCACAGAAGCTTTAGGGTTTCAGTCTAAAACGCATTGGAGAACGAGCCATCTCCAGTGAGAGCGATACCGAGGATGTGAAATAACATCTGATTTATTGCCAGCACAGAGGTTTCTTCATCCAGAAGAGATCATTGAACTTCACAGGAAATTAACATTCAGGGATTCAGACATTCTGTTCATTTGGAAAGCTATTGCAAATCCAGGCGCCTATATTTTTGATGTTCTGGAGGCTTAAGAAGAAAGCCGTACATTTTAGTTTAATGCTGATGGCTGTTTACCAGCCGTACAAACTGTACCTGGCCGTACATCAGCAAGCTGCCTGGTGATTCAAATATCAGAGGTCATGCCTGGGTTTTGATTCAGGAGATATATATTCATTTAGGCGCCATATTTGGAGGTCTGAGGGGTTTAGAAAAGAGGCCGTACAAATCATTGCTAGTTGCTGTCAGCCGTACCAGCAGGTACAACAGGCCGTACTGTTGCCTGGAGCCATACTTTTCAAATAAAAAGATACGCCTATCTTTTGTCATGCAATCTTCTTCATTTTGGAGCACTGGGAGTCTGGAGTCATCTGCAATCGTTGGACAGAGGGAGATAGAGCATATTGGTTGCAGCCGTACCATTTCCATCAGAATATTTATTGCTGTATCAAAATCAGGTTTTCAATATTTTATTGCCTTTTATCTTGCATGTGTATGGAACGTCATTGTAAACATTGCAGAAGTGAAATATATTGCCTGGCATCAGTATTTGAGATAGTTGTTGTTAATTTCCCAGAGTTATATATTTTATTTAAATTTATCTTTCAATTATTGCAAATCGCCATATTGCTTTTTATGCACAAAACCCCAAAAACGGGTCCGAAAACTTAAAACCTTCAGAAAAGACAAACAAAACCGTCAAAGTCGTAAAATGGGGAAACTAGGGTTTCTACATCATAATAAAATCTGCAAATGAGCTCAAAGGGGCGCCCTGGCATGAAGAACAGATTTGTGCAATACCCAAAATGAAGATATTTTTATTTTCTTATATATGAGCAAAAACAACTTCCAACTACACAGGAATAGCAACTCTAGAATTTGATATAAAAGCAAGAACTGAACTCCAAAAGGCTAGTATCAGAGCTACAATGCAAAATTCTCTCAACAACAAGCAAACTTCTCCACTAGATGCTATCTCTCAAGCATGAAGTCGAGCCAAGGCTAGGAGGCATTCATTCCTCGAAGCAATTCCAACACCATTTCGGCAACATAACAATATTCAAGACATAAGATGAGAAATGAAGAGCAACTGCCTCCTTATATAGACCCATTGAGAGAATCTCTAGAAACCTCTAGAAGGTGCGCCCCACTTCAAGACCTTTTTAGGTTTTTGACTTTGACTTGGCTACTCCTTCAAAATGGCGTACCTTTTCTTTAGTGATAAAAAACACTTTAAAATAAAACATAAACTTCTCCAAAGGTTGGCGTCCAATTTCTCTTAAGCAATTATTGACTTTAGAAATATAAAAATATTTCCTGATGATGCGTCCACCCATGAGGTCCCCTTTTTCAAAACAACTTAAAGTCATGAAGCTAGGCCAAGGGGTTATAATATTAAAATATAACATTATTTTAATTAAAATACTTATCTCTCCAGAAAAAGCATCAAGAGGCCAAAACAACCATACCAACTGAACTGACTGCAAAAGGAGGCCAATTGAACTAAAGCCAACAGGACCATTGCCAGAAATAGAATTTACTAAAAATAGTAAATTTGGAAAGTTGCTCGGATCAAAGTGCATGCGATACCATTGCGAAGCTTTCTGAAAACCCAGAAAGAATCCGCAATCCGCAATCCAAAACTCCGAGATGTAGCCGTCATTACTTACTAAAAATAGTAAGTCCAGAAAGGTTGCTCGACGCAGTTGCATGTCATACCTCTGCGAAGCTCTCTGAAAACCCAGAAGGAATCCAGAATCCAAATAGCCAAACTCCTACAAGCAAAACCCTGAATCTTCAAGAGAACCCACCAAACAGTCGGAAACCCTAATTCTGCCTTTGACTAGCCGACAGCACCCCGGGGATAGGCCATCAATCACTGAAAAGTGTAGTGCTAAAAATGGGGACATTACAATTTCCCACCATCTTTGTTGCACGACCTTATTTTCACCTGTCAACTGTATTTTTCCACGCAACCAAGGATACCTAATAGCTTTTTCTGGCTAGACCTACGGGAGTGGGTGTATAGTAGTAATTGAAATGGTTATCCTAAATTCCTTTCACATTTCACTTGATACTAATATTTTCAGTTTTAATGTTAGCAAATTAATAAATTATATTAAAAAAATGGCAAATTAATAAATTATATTAAAAAAAATTGCATTTCCATGTACCCTCCGTCTCCTATTTTTCAAGAATAGACGTACCGATATTGGTACCAGTCTCCTGCACCAGTACCAATACCGGTCTCCTGACATCCTTGGTATGTTGTTAGGTACCTAGGGATATGATATTATAATGTATTTAGGTGGATGGAGATGTTGACATGTGGTACACATCCCTTAAGTTAGTTATATTGGGTCATGTTGACAACTTGTATAATTAATTAAATTAAGTGATGAGTAAGCCTTTGTTGGGATTGTTGTTATGTGCCCTTTCCAGATGCAAGATAATTAAGTGCACCCAAGCCTATTATTTTATTTTTCATAAGCTTGGGTAAGGTGAGGGAAAATAATTTCTAAGTAATAAGTTAAAATTGTCCTTAGTCACTTTATGTAGTATTCCACCCCTCTTCACGGAATGCTTACACACAATTTCAGGTCTCATTTTTGTTTTTGGTTTGTATTTCTTCCCTTGTTGTTTTTGAGTTTATTTGCCAATAATGCTAAAAAGGTACTAAAAAGCATATACATATAGTGGAAACTCCAAATAAACTAAACTACTGAGATAACCTTGAGTAAATTGCTCAATTTAGAAGTCAAATATGATTTTTTCATCATTACATGATAGGATACATACAATAGATGCTTAACATCAGATTTAAACTGAATACAGAACATACCATTTTAACTTGCAACCATACAACACTATGAATAGTAATTTGCTACAGTAACAAACCCCAATAAATTGCTCACTCCACCTGAAAGCCAAACTTCTCCAACCTAAATCCGATATGGGAAGCTTCCTTGGACTAGGGCGCCCCTTTTTGGAAAGATAGCAGCCTCTTAGAAGAGGCGTTTTTTTCCCCCTTTTGCTGATTAAACCCTCAAGAGAGGGACAGCTGGCTGTAGCTCTTCAATTCAGTCCAAAAACTCTTCAAAATGCAAGCAGCCCCTTAGCAAACAATGATGAAGTCAATGGATGCCAACCCCACTTAGGCATCAGCTCAAAAACATTGCCAACAACTCCTAATGTCACCAAAATTTGCATTCAAATTCAGCCCGGCAACCTTAAGGTGGTGTTTCACACCCTCAAGCAGCTCAAATACGAAGAACCAAGCCCCCTCAGGCTTACAAACTGCAGAAATCAGGAAACCCTAGTCTCCCTCTTCCTCCAAGTCAAGCTCCCAAATGCCAAATGAAAGAAAAACACTATGCCAAGATGGGTCGAACTTCTTCTCACGGGAATATATCTTTTTTACAAAGAAAACACTATTCATTAAAATGAACACTATTCACTTTAAGTTATAACTTTTTCACTTTTTAAATGAATAGTGCCAAATAAAAATAAAGTGCCCCCCCATTTAAAAGACACATGATCCCTAGGCCAAAAAGGGTGAAATAAAAGATAATAACATAATTTAATCACATGCATCATGCCAAACACCGTAATTCACCTTGCCATTGATCTCCGGAGGTCAACACTGCATTTTGACGACCAAGTGACCGTCACAAGGGACCCTCTATCAAGAACCATTAGCCTACGAGGGTCAACATGATAGGCTAATCCACTGATTACGGATGTTTAGTTAGAAGGGGACATTGCACTTTATATTATAACATTTTAAAACAAGGACAACTTATATGTTGCTTTTAAAAGAGGGTCAATGCTATGTCATTAGGGAAGTGAGCCTAGGGGGTATTTTTATTCTTAATGGTGATCAACATATAATTGTCTATTCCTATGCATAGAACTTGTGATTAATGAGAGATTTGGATCCCTTACTTTGGGCAGATTGGGCATTACAACTGATGAAATCCATTCTCATTCCATTTTACGCCATATTTTAACCTATTTCACACACCTTTATATCCATTCTTATATTCCATTCTCCTGTTAAATCGTACCATTTATGCTGCTTATGATTAAAATACATAAGAGGTAATTAATTAAGTTTTAAGATATGAAAATTAATTATTATATTGTTATTACTAATAGGCAAGTTATTGGAGCTCTTGTTACTACTAAAGGATCTATATCTTATGCTAAGTTACTTAACATTCAATATTAATGTAATAAGAGACATGCTAATGCCAATGCACTATACTCCATTATCATTTGTCTATTCCTCCATCTGTATGCCATTGTAGCTGCCAACTGGATACTGCAACATTTCCTTCCCACGTAATTAATGGTCTCCTACAGCCATGAAAGGAGGACAGAGGATCCACGTAAAGATTTCCATGACATCTACATACATTTCATAGCTCCTCCGAATCATATTCTTCCACAATATCGTGGGACCTTTCCTATTAATGGTGATTTTCTGATGTATGTTAGCAACACATAAATAGTCTATTGCTAGGAAATTGGTTAAGCAATATTGGCCATGGGCCACACAAACATTCACTTGCATTTACAGCTGTTATGTAAAATGGTTTATTTGCCTCAAGAAATAATGGTCACAGGCCATCTCATCCTTCAACAAAACCGTTCAACAAATCTCCACCACAAGAAATTCTGTATAAACTCTAAGCATAAAATAGAAATTTCGTTTTCTATGTAAAAGGCTATATAAGCCATCCTGTATTCACACGGAGGGGGGAAGAATGTATGAAATCGTACTATTTAGAAATTCAATATTGCTCTTTTGAGTTAATCTCGAAAGTTCTCTAATTATTTTCTTCAACCGACAACTAGGAGGAAGGGCACCCACTCTTCACCTATTGGATGAATGTACATATTTTATTTCTGCAAGTGTGTTTTATTATTTATGCATTGTTTGGATTGGTTAAACATTAGAAATAGACATCATAATTTTTGTAGTTGGTATTTAATTTCAATTGGTTTCCATGTTTCAGATTTAATTCCGTGATCTGTATGTTTCAGAGTTTGTTGTAATTTCTGCACAGTTCCTATCTCCTGAATAGAATAGAACAACTTCTGTCGCCAGGAAGTGACAATTCCTGTCACCAGTTTTATTTCAATTTACAATATATTTATTTTTCTAGTTGCACTTCATAACCCCTCATCTCACGACTCTCACCCTTGTGCAGATTGCCAGGATACCTTTCGCAAGTTCACGCCCCCTGATTGACACGTATAGACCAAATTGAAATTCATTATTAAATATCGAATCCATTTCACTCTTTGCCCCAGTTTTGGCCTATCAACAACATTGAGACAGTTCTCGCTACCATGTTGTTTGCTATTTTGCTTCTCAAATTGAAATCTTTAAATTATTTATACACTTCACAACATTTGTTGTCAACATATGTAATGTCCCCTTTTTGGGATAACCATAATTCTTGCCCTGATTTTCTGAAGATATCCTTTTATGAGGTTTAGTGTTCAGGTTATATTCTTTTTCTCCTTTCCCTGGTCAATCATAGGATAAAGACATTCATAAATCTATTCATTTTTCTATCAAATGATCACAATTACTTATAAGGCTCAATAATTGCTGCAAGCATCTTTATTGTATAATCGTGTATATATATATTTCATATAAATATATTTATGTAATTACATACAATAATGTAACTGGAGCAAAACATATCAGCAATGTTATAAGATAACTAGTAGCATGCATGATTTATTATTCCCAATGTCATAAATAAAAAATAGATAACATCAAATAAATAGCATCATGTATGAATTATTATTAATTACACTATTATTTAAATCCATGATGTATTTATCATCATTATTCCAATGTACAAACATTTATCTAACTTATTATTTAAATTCATAAAATAATTATCTCCTTATTGCTGGTCAATTATGCAGATATCTCTATTTCTCCAAGCTACCGTTCTCTAGAACCTCTTTATTTCCAGCCAACCATGCCTTTTCTTTCTTATTCTATTCCCTTCCTTCATATTTCTGCTATGATGATCATGGTTCTCAAGAGCACTTGGATTTGCTGTTCTGGAATATATATGCTAACATTCCTTCAATTCCTTTCCCTTCGATCTCTTTTTATATCTATATATTCAAATGAAGGGATGCATCTTTTTGAAGAGAGGTGTCTATATGAAAAGACACAACCTTTTATTAATACTCAATTGCTGCCTTCCCTGCACTTAATCGCTGTTTTAAAATCTGTTTTCTTTTAATTCCAAGTGTTGCCACAATCATTGCCTTTACATTAAGTCTAGCATTGCTTGTTAATAGATATTTGTAAGAATCGCTGCTCCTTATTAAATCTTAATTACTGCCTATGGAACATATAACCGTTGCTACTCTATAGCATAATGGAATCACTGGCTGCCCAATGTATTCCTTTTAATATAGATTATTGTTGGCGTAAAAACTAACACCTCTGGAGTGTAGGCTTGTACGGACAACTATGCACATTGCGTAATGAGTGCTCTTCAAATTAGGAGGGGAAGCTCCCTCGTTGTGCTGGAATGCGTGGAAAAGAAAAGTAATCTAAGTCCTATCTTTTTGTTCTCAGCTGGAAGAGGCACAAAGTTAAGAAAACCAAGAACATTGCAACTAAGGATTTTCTGGTTTCGTAGATCATTAACTACAACTAAGCTAACTACTTTAAATCTATCTAGTTTCCTCAAGAAAACAGAGCATGAGGAAATGGAGCAGGAATGATTATCTGACGATAAGCCGGGTACAGACTCACAACGTGAAGGCAAGGTGGCACAACTATCTGCTTGTCTAAATAGGCTTATTGGAAACAACAATACACGATAAACTAAGTATAGATTCTCAGCTTGAAGGCAAGGTGGCACAACTATCGGCTCAACCTGAATAAGTTTATTATTCACACACATCATACGATAACCAAGAACAAATTCTCAACTTGAAGGCAAGGTGGCACATCTATCAGCTCAATCTGAACGAGTTTATTCAACACATAACATGAAGGATAGCCAACTAGGATAATAAATTGCATTGGCGAGACACGCATACAATCTACGATCAACTAGCCACTATATCTAACTAAGGCAAGCATTCACCATAATAATTGCATGAAACCCGAGTGGCATAACAATTCATTATCATAATAAATACTCATGAACAGATACAGAACGAGCAATATTACAGGCAAGGTAGGCACAACATATATCTCTCGTGCAAAAGTTATGTACAAATGAGCAAAAGCTCTTATTTATACACATCAAAAGGTGTAGGGAACCCTAAAATCACCTTGAGTCAACTACGTCTTGCAATGCATGCAAGATTTATTGCTAAACCCTAATAAAGCAAACTATACAGTTAACTGGAAAACTACCATCAGTTAACCGAAACATTTAACCTAAATGGACAATGTGCAAGCATGCACGTCCTTATTTAAAGCAAAGTTAACTGGACACTACCTTCAGTTAACTGGAAACCCTAACCCTAACTTTTGTGAAGGTAATCCCAAGGACGAGATAAGCATGTATGAAGTCAGCAAGTGAACTCAAGACTGAAAGTCGAGTTAACTGCTGCTCATGACTCAACCCTTGAAATTAACTACAGGTTCCAACTGGCAGATCACTCCATGTCATCTCGGTCTAATACTTCGACCAAGAACTCATCAATCTCTCTGTTGTCTGGCACTTTGATGCTGTCCAAAGCAATAATCTGTTTCTTCAATTCTCTGTCACTTTCCTTAACTGCTTTTTGGCAGTTTCTAATATCTTCAATTGCTTTCTCGAAACTAGATATCATCACAGAGATGTGATCCAAAATTTCCATCAAGATATCACGAACATGCTTTTGGAACTTAGTTTGCACAGCCTCGAGATTAGCGTAGGTACCATCTTCACGAAGATAATGGCATGGGATTTGAGTGACTTTGGCGGCTTCGTAAATGGAGTGATCTCTGTTCCTTTTGCAGCTTAACGCTTCATTATCAGCTGCTCTGATGAAAACCTAAATTAAGACCGATTTGGTCTTGAATTCAGTCTAGTTGAACTGCCTTCTGAAAAACTTGCCCGTTGACTATGAACACGGCTATGTTTTGACAACTTTCTCCAGAAAGCTAAAATGGCTCTTGGTGAGGCTAAAAATACCCTGTCGGAGGATAATTTTCACCAAAACTTCTGAGACATGGGTTTTGTCCAGAAAATGATTCTAAGACAACCCACAACGTTAGAATTGTGAAAACACGTCGTTTAGCTTGACATGCAAAGATTCTTCAGTCGAGAACTATAGGGGTTTTAGAGCTTCTCGGGGCAATTTTTCCCGAGAAAATCTGGAACATGGGTTTTGTGCACAACAGAATTTTGAACAAACCCAGATGATGCGATTTTCAAAAAGATGTGATTTTGGCCCACATGCAAAGAAATCTTCAGAAAAAAGCATAGAGCTTCAGAATGGAGGTTGCGGGGCAATTTTCTCGAAAAAATCTAAGACATGGGTTTTGCTGCTGATGCTGAAATATGCGAACCCAGATGGTCAAATTCTGAATATTTGGTCGTTTTCTTTGACATGCGAAGAAAGTACCTAAGATGAGAAATAGAAGAAATAAGACAGAAGAAAGAAGGTTTTATTTGCTCTGGTTCTGTAGAATTCACCTATCTCTGTTTTGGAATTCGATGAAACCTACACGCAAACTGAAAACAAAGTCTGGAATCGCCTTCCTATGAGCAATCTAAATCCAACGCTATAAAGAATGTTGAAATATGACACCTGTAGCACCTCGAATCCTCAAATGCATGAAGAAATCACCATGTTTTGAGCTCTTTGAGAAAGCACGACTTGTTTAAGAATGAAGAAATAAGGACGACTTTTGTCTTTAAATAAATAAAATTCATTTAAAATTCGTCCATCTTCTCAAACTCAAAGCGCACCTCTTAATTTGGCAGTTAACTGAGCCTCAAATTAGGGTGCATGCTTAACTAAGCCTTCAAAATGAATGCCTAGAATGTGATTGGCTGTGAACTGAAGCTTAAAATGCATGAAAATGATGCTTTAATAGAGCGCCACTTTTAACTTTAGTTGAACTGCCCATGCAAATCAGTTAAACTTGTGCATGCAAGTCAGTTAAGTGCACATGCAAAACAGTTAACTTCACATGCAAATTAGAACTCAACATCCTCTTCAGTTAACTGAACATGCAAATGCATGTACACTGCAGATGAACTGAACTTCTAAAAATAGCAACTCAAAATGAACTTCAGTATCTTCTGCATGCAACCCAGAAATCGTTCAGTTGAACTAAAGTCAGAAACCCTAATTAGGGCACACCAGTCAACTTGTTTTGAAAAGTCAACTTTGACCCTTAAGGCGTTTTTTCTAGACTTAGCCAATTTTGATGAAAATTTGGATTGTAACCTTCGCCGGAGCCTCTGTTCGAGCACTGATTCCGGATGACTGACAAACCCAATTGACTGGTTGACGAGTGCATTGTAGAGTAGAACAAAAACTAATCAAAACACTCCTTGAGACTGCAGACCATAAAACTAAGATCTGAGGGCTCAAAAATCCAAGCGCCCTTTTCAAAAGCTGCTCTTTTTCTCAGACTTGGTTAAATTTCTCCATCTTCATCTCATACGAAGGGAAAATTGAATCCTCCATAACTTTTGTTTGACAAAGTTCCAGGACTGGATAACTGGATCATTGCGGAGCTGACTTCATTCCACACAACAATTCCAAGACAACATTTATTCAAATTCCAACATTTGAGGGTTGAAAAACAAGGGCGCCCTTTTCAAAAGGTGCTCTTTTCATCCCAGAGATAGCCATTTTCTCAACATTTTCATCTTACGAAGGTAAACTAGATTCCCTCGTATCTTGCATTCAACAAACTTTCAAAATTGACGAATTGGTGCAACGTGAAGCTGAAACCATTCCGCAAAACAACTGCAAAGGAACATTTCCCAAGAAAACATCATCTGAGAGGTGAAAAAGGAGGGCGCCTTTTTCAAAAGGTGCTCTTTTTCCTCCAGAGAGCCATTTCTGGAACTGACCAAAATATCACTGAAACTCTGACTGCGGGCAGCTAGGTTATCTTCTGATCTGACGGAGATAGGCAACGGATAGCTAGATGTAACATGGACAAACTGAATATCTGAGATCACCAAATAGAGGACATTAAAGGCCTCAAAAGCTCAAGCGCCTTTTTGAAAATGTGCTCTTTTGCTTTATTCACGACCTTGAAATCAAGATTCAACCTTCCGTTTGTCTGCTCGTCTCGACTTCTCAACAACTCTGATTGACGTGCTGAAGGGTGCAATGCAAAGCTGGACTGAGTGTGAAACAAATGTCAAAGGAGTCATTTGATCTGAAACCTCCGTTTAGGGCCTCAAAAAGATGGGCGCCCTTAGGATAGACTGCTCGCTTTTGCTTGTAGTGTTAGTCATTTCTCGTCTCTCATTTTCCGCTGTATCTCCTGTAACTCGAGCAAAACAGGTCCGTTTGACAGGCTTGATAGCTCGTTGCGAAGCTGACGTGATGCCGGACAAATGTTTGCTGGAGGTGACAAACCCTAAAACTAGGATCTGGGCCCCTAAAATCAAGGGAGCCTTTTTCAAAAAGTGCTCTTTGCTCCAGAGTTAGAAAAAGTTGATGATTTTCCTTCAGATTTTGGATTTTCTCAAAACTCTCCAGTATTAGACTGACATGAAACTGACACAAGCTCCATATTTGAAAAGCCCAAAAATGACCTTGTGACATCACTATAACAAGGTTAAGACTATATTTAGCAAAATGCCTTAATGAAGCAAAAATTTTGGTTTGGGTACAACAATTATTTTATGTTACATGTTTTATATTTTATGCTAATATGTTTATATTTATTTTTATATTAATTTTATATATTTATAATATTTATTATATTATAATAATTTTAATATCAGATTCTTAATATTTATTTTATTATATATTATAATAATTTTTGAATTGCTATTGTTTATATTTATAATCATAATAATATTATCTTGATAATAATAAAATTGCTTATATATATTTCTTTATTTATTTTCTCGTTTATTCACATCCAGTGTGCTACGATTTTGTGGACATGACAACATACCTATATTTAATCCTACAATCTGTTTGCTGCTAAATTATTCCAGGGTATTTCTTTGTATGATAAAATGTAGAACAGGGAGGAACATGTATAAAATCAGACTGCCTTCCCTGACAAGACTCCTCTTTAAAGCTCCCAATGGTTGTCAGTTAGACTGAGACTGTAGGTAACCATATACAACTTTTCATTCAAAATTACCCAATTCTCACTAGTAATTAACAAAATAGTTGGCTGCATAATTACTAACAAAACATAACAGATTCAAGTTATGGTAATGGCACAATCCTAATTATAACATGCAGAGCACAGGTGTAGATATTACTGGCATGCCAAAAAAAATACTTACATTATTTAATTCCTATGGTTTAGTGCTCCATCAATTTTGGGCAATCTAGCATATAAAAATCTTTGCTTCTGATTTTACTTATTTTATCTACCATGACATTATTGAGAAAAAGAGCTAATAAAAACCTCAGAACCAAATAAAACCATATTCTTTAGAAGCTTTTTGTTTGAAAAACAGTTCTTGGACCGGGTAGAACTTCATCAAGCTTCCTTGTAACCCTCATAAAGATGTATCCCCTAAGCTAAAATCCCAAGTTCTCGGATTCCACCTCCCCAAACTCTAGAATTATAAACCTCCGGAATTATTGGACAACCATCCATGTTAAACTACATCCATAGTGTTGCATCAAGTTGTCTCATGATTCTCGTGAGGGTAGAATTCCCAAGATCCACAAACTCCTAACTTGATTGGATAGTCATCCATGTTGATCTTCATCTACCCTAGATTCCTTCCTGTCTTTGAGCCTTCCCTTGAGAGCATCATTGGCTTGAATGTTACAGTTCCAGGTTGTGTGACTTATTTTCTTTTAGTACTAATGTTTAGTCTCCCTTTTATCTTTATCTAATCTTCTATGATTGTGTCTTGAGTATAATACCATCTCAAGTTGAGGATCATTTTCTGTATCTCTTGCAATTTCTCTCTTTTTTTCAGTTAGAAGAGTTGAAATCATATCTTCCAGAGTTTGATAAAGAAGTTGATTGAGAGTAAAACTGACATTGCTCAATTTAGAAGGGACATGGCATCCTTGTCATCTATCTTAGCATTGACCTTTGCTAGTTGTCTAAGGAGAGAGATCTCAGATTGTTTATGTGGCTAGAGATAGTTACTCTGTCAGCCATCTTGAATCTAAAAACTTGAAGCTATAGAGAAAAATTTGTATTAACTGTGTTTGCTCCAAGTAGTTTATTTAGATTGTCTTAGATTTCCTTAGATATTTTGTAAGTCTGAGTCAGAGAGAGTAAGGCCAATAATGGCTTTAGCTCTATCATCTTTGCTCTACCAATCTAGTAATTTATTTGCATTTGTAGGTGGTTTCTCATTCCCATTTACTATTCCTCACAAATTTTTGTTCATTGTTTGTGTTTGGATTTTACACTCTAGGCTTGGAAATTGAAGCAAAAACATTTTTCAAATGGAATTTCCATTCTAAAAAAACCCATTAAATTAAAAGAAAATTCAAAACCTGTGGACACTAAAATTCCCTCCAAATTCTTTTATTTCAAAACTTCATTATTTTTTTTGTAGAGAAACTATATATGATTGTAGAAAGGGAAGCAAAATTAAAAAATACTTGGAACTGTTCAGACCCATGACTAGAAATGCCTCATTTGTTGTAATAAATTGTGCCTTTGTTTGCAAATTTCTGCCCTAAAAGATGTGTACTTCTCATGCAATTGGTAAGAACAATTTTTTTTTGCAAACCTTGTGACTAAAACAAATCTTCACAACTCTCACAAAGCTCATGATTTTTGTGTTGATGCAATTGGCATTTTGGTGACTTTGTGTGATGTGCCCTAGACCAAAAGATCCGCCTAGTGGTGACGATGACCACCAAGGGTATTAATGGAGGGGTTTCGTCATTCGAAGGATCCACGAGATAGCATGCAAGGAACATATGGAGGCCCCACCATTTGGATTGGGTGCATGCCCACTAGTGTGATGAAGCAACATTTGTTGGGGCTGCCTACCATGCTCTACAGGACTCAACCTCTAGACTCAACCTTAACACCAATGTGATGTGCCACTATGCCAAAAGATTGACCTAGTGGTGAGGATGAGCACCAAGGGTGTTAAGGGAGGGATTTAGTCCTCTGGAGGATCCATGAGGTAGCACACAATAGACATGTGGAGGCCCCACCATTCAAATTGGGTGCACACCTGCGGCCATGATAGAGGAACATCCACCAAGGCTGCCCACCATGCTCTACAAGGATCAACCTTAAGACCTTGGCTTTGATACCACTATGCCAAAATATTGGCCTAGTGGTGAGGACAAGCACCAAGGGTGTTAAGGGAGGTGTTTCATCCTTTGGAGGATTTATGAGGTAGCATACAACAGACATGTGGAGGTCCCTGTAGGAGACCAGGTGTCTCTCAACCCAACCACTGATTGAGAATGCAAGGTTTTTGTTTGTTTTCGTTGTTTTTTATTTTTTTGAGGTTTTTGCAATAAAGAGAGATAATGCGATTTTGCAAAGAAATGCTTGGAAAAAATAAAATAAAATACCAGAAGCTTAAATATGACAGAATACAGCTTAGAATTTGATGCCAGATGATTTATTGATTTCCCGAATAATTACAACTGCGAGATTCAAACATTCAAGTAAAAAGGCAAGCTATTTATTGAGAACCTGAATAAGCTTGCAGGCGCCTGAAAAGAAGCATGAGATGGTATGGCTGAATGAAATAATGCAATCTCCCACCTCGAAATTGATGCAAAGGTTCCAGAAACCCTAGGCGTCCAAATTGATGAAGCCAGAAGACACAAAGGGAAGGCGTCCCAGCTTGTAGAAGAAGTACGACCCTTGCTGCTGTAAAAGTACGGCCCAAACCAGCATTCAATAAATCCGTACTTTCTTGAAAGGTGTGCCAGATGATAAGTAAATAGCCGCCACTGAAAATGAAACCCTTTTGGAGAAGTTCGATCCAAATCCTTGATGAAATACTTCACAATAAGCTCTATAATGACCTTTGAATGAAGCCACTCAACTAACAAGCTTCAACTGGTATCTCACAGTCTTAGTATGTCTGATTTTGAAGAGGGAACGTTCTCCAAAATCCAATGATTTGCAGAAACCCTTGTTTCACAAACCCCAATGCTCTCAGAGAGAAAAATAGACAAATTAGAATAATCATGAATGAATGAGTTCGATTTGTCTTGTGAAATACATAACTCTTCTCAATAAGTTGACCCCTTCTCAAAAAGCAATTAATGAGCGTTTAAAATATTAATTAAATCGCCCTTTGTTGACTTAGGCAAAACAATTAAATAATGGCGTCCCTTTTTGATGAGTAATAAAATACTCATTTAATATTATTTACTTCTTTATTATAAAGTATTAATACTTTATAATTTTCCATTAAATAATTACTTTAATTTTTCATTAAAGTGACTTTATATTATAAAGTCAAATTAATAAACTTTTAATAATTATCAACTGCCTCAATAATCACTGTTTGCTCATCAATTCATCAAACTGGGTCAAAACTGAGCTGACCAACTGAACCAGTTGCCCTGCCAGAAATAGAAACCCTTGTCTGCCTGACTTACTATAAATAGTGTCTAAAAATCGCCCTGTAAGTGCCTGCCAAGGTCCAAACCTGAATCAACTGCCGGAGTAATGTTCCCAAACGCTGGATAACTGCCTCAAGTGACCCTCTAAACACCTCTGTTAGCCTACTTGGATCTGAATGATAGGCTAATCCCTAAATCAACTATACTACCTAGGAAGGGGACATTGCAGCCCCACCATCTATATTGGGTGCACACTTGTTGACATTAGTAGGGCCTCCACGTGTCCATTGTATGTTAACTCTTGGATCCTCTAGAGGATGAAATCCTTCCTCTAACACCCTTGGTGCTCGTCCTCACCATTAGGCCAATCTTTTGGTAGTGGCACATCACAGTGGTATTAGAGGTTGAGCCCTGTGGACTGTGGTGGGCAGCCCCGCCAGATGTTCCTCCATCATGTTGGCAAGTGTGCTACCTTGTGAATCCTTCAAAGGACAAAACCCCTTCATAACACCCTTGGTGCTCGTCCTCACCACTAGGTTGGCCTTTTGGTGTAGTGGCACATCACACTTTGTGATAGGAAAGAACCCACAATTCCTCTACTCATTTGACCACGATTGATGTCTTTTATGCCAATTGTGAAAAACTTGACCTATATTTTCTTGTGACTTTAGGCGATTGTTAGAGGTTGTGACTAGTAAAGATCACATGCCCTTGGTGAAAACTTGATCTTGTTGCTTTCCTTGTTTGTGACACCTACAATATTCGACGTTCAAGAATGGCCATGATTAGACTTTACATGACTTGTGATTTTCTTCATGTGATGCACTTGGGATAAACCCCTTGTACTAATACCATATTGAGAAAGGGAGCTAATAAAACAATATAATATTATTGGATATTTAAGTGACGATTACAATAAGGTTACTCTCCTTATAAAGATATTGAGAGAGATGTAATTGGCAATTAAAGATGTGATACTTGTCCATAACCATAAGCCCTAATAATAGCAACACCAACACACCACTTTGTCACTATAGTGACTATTGCAAAGGTAAGCCTTACATTCTAATAGAGAAATACTTATCAATATAGTTAATAGGGACATCCATAATGAGATCTACATTTCGTATACTTGAAATTGATTGAAAAGTCAGAAAAACCTTGAACACCTATGCTTCCCCATTACTATTAATCTTAAGTGCTATTATTAATCTTATGCATAGATGTAGGATGGAAAAACTCACACTTGATGGAAAAACTCCTGCTGATGGTATATCATAAAAATGCATCCTTCTTAGAGAAATTAAGCTTCCATAGTCCATGAAATAAGAATAATGCTTCTAGAATGATTTGTGTTTGAGATTTTTGGGATCTTGGAGTTCTCTTACATTCATTCAATTGGTTGGACTTTTGTTTCACTCTTCATTTTAATATAATGTAATGTTTGCAGTCCTCATGGCCATTGCCCATTATCGACCTCTTGTATACATTAACATTTGAACTATAAATAAATTAAGTAAAATTGACGTGCACATTTTAAAAGACTAAAAGGCCACCCCATTAGTTATTCCTTATTCATCTATACATTTTGGAAAAAAAATCCTTGACTTACAGACAATCCAATTTTTTTGCGCCAATATTTG
The DNA here is from genome assembly GCA_007258455.2 of Sequoia sempervirens. Lineage (NCBI taxonomy): Eukaryota > Viridiplantae > Streptophyta > Pinopsida > Cupressales > Cupressaceae > Sequoia > Sequoia sempervirens. The sequence continues at coordinate 71,307 of VDFB02392784.1, read as the reverse complement.
TGATAAATATTCTAAAGAGACAAACAAAGTAAAAGATTAACTCAGCTGTGTTGTACCCCAAAATTAAATTTTTTGTTATACTTAGACATTTTGAAGAAATGAGTAAAAGTGTTGTTAAATCAGTCAAAAAGGTCAAAATTTGGGCGTGCATGTCTTGCATGAAGGGTTAAAATGCAAAATTTTCAAAATCTGACGATCTGGGTCTGCTAAGAACGACCTAATCTACAAAACTCAGATCTCAGTTTTTCATCCCTACTTTTTAGGAAAACTGCTATTTTTAGAAATTTTCTAAAAATAGTAACTTTTTCTGGGTTTCTTTGGAAATAGATATTGGCAAAATTTTCTAAAAATAGAAAGTTGGTCCGTTAGGGTTCAAACTGATTTTGATTGGCTCAAAATACGTCCATATCAGGCTAGTGTAGTAAGAATCTCAAAATGATCAGTTTTGCCCTAATGGGTCTATTCTGCTTTTTCAGAAGCATATCAGGAGCTCTGAGGTCATCAATGGAGGTTATTCGGCTTCCATGTGTCAGATTCAACATTCAAAGCATTGAACAAAAGGCGAGATGGTGAAGAAGCACGAAGAACGAAGGAGAAGGTCAAAAATGTGAAAAAATTTCTAACACTAGTTGACTTGGGCGCCCCTAGTGAAGAAGGGCGCCCAACTTTTTGGAGCACCTAATTCAGCAGTTAGGGTTTGAGAATATGCTCAATCTCTTCAGTATTTAGCCAGCTTCGCAACGCCTGTCTCCGTCAGATCATCCGACTGGTCATCCTTCGACAAATTCAGATCAAAGTTGAGGTTATAGAATGAAGGTTTCAAATTCTGAAGGATAAAAAATGAAAAATGGCTAAGTCTAGTGAGTTTGGGCGCCCCAGGTGAGAAGAGGCGCCCAAGATTTTAAGGGACTAAACAGATTAATTTTGCAGAAGTGGCTCTAACATAATTTCTTCACAATTGATCTGGCTTTCCAACGAGATACTCAGCGCGTCAATCAGAACTTGCAGTCGCGAGATACGAGAAGCTGAACAGAGGGTCTGGTGAGAGCTAAGGATTGAGATTCAGAAGCAAACAGGAAAAAGTGAAAAATAATCTAACTTTGGTGAGTTTGGGCGCCCCAGCTTGCCAGGGGCGCCCAAGCTTTAGAAGGTCTAAACTCAGCTGTTTGACAAAGTTTATCCCAGAAGACCCCTCCTAATATCTCGTCAACTTCGCAACGAGCATAACCGGCAGTTAATCCAACGCCCGAGTCACCAGATTCGACAAGGTCATCTGCAGAAGAGGAGTTAATGAAGAAATTGAAGATTGTAAAAATGACTAACTCTAGACAAAATGGGCACCCCTGGAGAAGAAAGGCTCCCATGAATTTGAAGGTCGAGATGAAGATTTTAGCCAGAGACGCCTCCAGACCAATCTTCTCAGAATCAGTTAGGCTCCGCGATGAATCCTTTAGCTCGCTCATCAGATTAGTTTGCAAGCCGGAAATCGAAGGCGAAGTAGGAGGTCAAAATGGAGAAAAGTTGAAAATACCAAAAAAATGACTAACACTACTTGAAGTGGGCGCCCCTAGCCAAGAGGGCGCCCAACTTCTCATGCCTTAGAGAAATTTGCAAAGTTTTCAAAATTCCAAAATTGCGAGGAAGAAGGCGTCCAAGTTCAATGATCAAAGATTTTTAGGGTTTTGAAAATAAAAGCAAAAGAAAGCAAACCTAAATCAAAACCCTCAATCTATTTAACACCTCTCTTCAATGTAATTTTCATTATTTTTGCAGGTAGCATTCAAAGGAGAAAGTTGGAGCAGAAAGTTTGAAGAAATTTTTCAAGATTCAAGAGCTCAGTTTGCTGGTTATTCATCAAATTTTTCAGATCAGCAACATAAACCCTTGCTTTTTCATGTTTTTTCATCCAAAAGATCAAATTTTTCAAAGAGAAGGCCAAGGTTTTCAAATTTTCAGTCATCTGGGTCTTTTCACCTCATTCTTCTGAAGAAATTTTCAAGAACTTCATCAAGTTGCAGCAGCTGCTTTTTATTTGCATGTTAGTGAAATCCTCAGTGCATTCAGTTTTCAACCATTTAGGTCCTCTCAAATTAGTCTTCTGAAGAAAACCCATATCACAGCTTTTTTTCAAGAAAGTTTCAAATCCTAGGGTTGGCTGCTTTTTCGATCAGCCATCAGTGTTTTGCAAATCTAATCAACTGGGTCCATTTCTAATTATATTCTGAACAAAACCCAGGTGCCAACTTTTTTCGGGAAAAACTGAAGAAATTAGGGTTTGCTGCTTTTTCAGTATAAAATCAAAATTTTCAAAAACGGACGATCTAGGTTGTCTTGCAACGATATTCTGAGCAAAACCCATATCAGAAAAATTTTCAAAAAATTTGTCCGTTGGAGCAGGAAAATCAGCATTCTAAAAATAGAAGTTGCTCAGAACTTGTCTGAACCTAGGCGAGTTTACAGTCATTCTTCAAGTTTTCCGAAATGGAGTACACTCCCAATGTTTTCAAGACTGGATCAGCTCTTTATCATGATTACATCAAAACAGCTGAGATAGATTTGCATCATATCAAGCCGGTGTTTGATCTACACGCTTTGGAGAGCGCAGGCAACACTTCCATCATAAACCTGGGACACTCTGGACTCCTTGCAGCAGCGTCTATTCCTATATCAATTCAGAGTCTTGAGTTCGTAATCGCTTGCATCAAGTATTACAACCCGGCTACTAGGGAGATCCAATTAGTTGATGGTAGATTAATTTGCAGTCTGAAGCCTGATATGATTGAGAAGTGTTTTTCCATTCCCCTGTGGCTTGAAAGCGTTACTATCTCAAAGGGTGAATGTGAAAGGATATGGGAAATGCACAAAGACAAATATAGTAAGAAGATTGCACAGAGGTGGATGAAAGAGAAACATAAGACTTTGCCAAAGAACGTCGGGCGAGGGGAGTTTAAGGATGAAATTGCTATCATTATCACCTTGCTCAACAGGGTAACTGGCTCAGAAGACGCCACCAAGTTTCAACCTTGGATGTTTTATGCCATACCCCACATCATGAAGAAAACCGAGTTCTATGATTGGCCCACCTTGATCAGTGACAGCCTACATCAGCAGATAACAGAATACTTCCAATTTCATGAGTTTCATATGGTGTCTTACCTAGTCTACCTGGTGGCCTATCAAGGTCAATTTAGAGGGTTGAACACCGAGGGATCATTGAGTGTACAACATATATATAACTACTATCCCCAGTTGGAATTCACGAAGTCCCTGCATCACTACAAGAGAGCGAACGAGGCTTTTCTGATGTACACAATGCGGGACCTAGACAATGAATTGCACGTCCATATCTCTTCAGTTGCTAGGGCAGCGATGGCGGAGTGGGCAGATTGGTTCATACAATTTCCTACTTTCACCTATCTCAGGGTCTATGGCTATTCAGGTGCCCCGCTGATGTTACCAAGGTACCCGTCAGACGAGGTCGTCTTCATGGAGTTCTTAAGGTAGGCACACGATGTCCACACAGTCTTGAGGAATAGAAGGAAACCCTCCCTCCATTTTCCATTAGGGCTGGGAATCTATACATGTAGGACTGCTGCAGATGCTAAGACAATGGGAGATGAGTTAGATAAACTCGGCCTCAAGTCTTACAGCGAGAGACGATCATTTGATCCTCATGGTGTCTACACTGGCCGACTTGAGAAGAACTATGCTCATATATCCGCCCTTGAAGATTTTTGGGCTAATTGTACAGATGAGTTCGAGGTACGGAGGCGTAGTTACAGTAGGCTCACTCTCCACCAGATGAAAGACTGCTTAAATGAAGACATAGAAGGGTTATCAAATGATGATGAGGACATGCTTCTCCCAATGTACACTCAAAAACGAATTGAAGATCAACCCCTTTCACAAGTTAACTGGGCTAATAAGGAATCTCTCTCAGTAGAAGACAGGACAAGACAAGTCCTTGAGCATAGCAAGGTTTTCCTAATCCTTAAAAGGAAAAACTCCATTCCAGTAGCAGAGCCGCCAAAGACAATTCCCTCTTCTTCCAGAGCACAGTCAAAAGGAAAGGGAAAAAGTCAGTCTCAAGAAGGCGTCAAAGGTAGTAGATCAAATAAAAATGTAAGAAGAAGGTTAGACTTCTCAGGCATAGTCATAGAGGAGTAACCTACAGTTGTAACAAAAGCTCCTCCTAACGAGCCCGTACCTCAAAAAGAAGCAGAGGAGCCGCCTTTAACACGTCTTTGTACCTTTGACAGAACCGATTAACATCGACCTTGATATTGAAGATGATGAAGAAATTGCAATAGTACCTCCTAAGGAAGTTAGTAAAGATACTACCGTGTCTTGGCTTGAGAACTCCTTAGGAAGGGTAAGAAGAAGGCCTTCATATCAGGTGAGTGTCGATGATCTTGATAACATCTATCAGGAACCTCCTAAGAAGAAATCAAAGAAGCAAGTTCACTTTGATAGGAATCCTGATAACGAGATAATCATGGAGACTGCATTGCCCCTAGAAGATAAGAACAGGGATGAGGTGAATATGGATGACTTCGTCATGGTCAAGGCTAATCTTGGTAGAAATACCAAACATGCAGACGTGAGTCTATTCAGAGTTGTGTCCGAAAGTATTCAGGAAAGAGTGCTTAAGGATGGAGAGGACAAGGCAGCCCTCAAGGCTGAAAATCAGCAGCTCAGGCTTTACATTTCTAACCTTGTCCATGGTTCTTCACAAGCAATCCAGTTGCTGCCCCAGATTTTAGAGACACCAGCTGATCATCATCAGTTGAACAGCTGGTCATTTGTGGGAAAGAAACTTAGGAGTGGATCGAGAGTTTCATTGTCAGAGGAAGGGAGATCTTGGCACGAATGTTCCAGTTGAGAGAAAACGCTCATGAACTACGACAAGGTATCCAAGGGTTTGAACAAACACTGGCTGAAGTAAGACCTAGACATGAAATCATCATTGCTGATTTGGACACAGCTTATGGTTTAGCAGTTTCAAAAGAACACAAGAGACAAATCCTTGCTTGGAGAGAGCGTCATGTTTTCAAAGTTAAAACTTATGAGAGGATATTCGAAGAATTTATCGCCTACAGACAAAGGGTGATTGAAGCTCTTCTTTTCATCAACGAGTTCATCACAGAAATTCCTTCTCAGTACAGTCTTGAAGATGGTTCCTACGTCGGGCTTGATGAAGTGCAGGATCAATTTCAGAGTGTTGTTCGCAGTTGCAATCTAGTTGGCGGAAGGATAGGTCATATTTCGATGATGTCAGCAAAGTTCGAGAAAGCGGCCAATGAGGTCAAAGATTTCCTAAGATCTATTGCAGATGCTGAAGATATTCTAGAAAAGCGATGTTTTGCTATTGAGGGCATAGATGCACCGAACCAGGACACAATTTCTAATTTTCTAGCGGATGTGATCGAGCTTTAAAGCAGCTTTCTTCTAGAAGCTTTCTTCCCTCTTTCTTTCTATTCTTGGAATAATTCTTATCCATTCTTTGAGAAGAGAAAGAAGATAAAATGTAATAGTTGGCGTTTCCCGCTTTTTCTGCTTTCTTAGGTGTTAGATGTTATCTTCTTTCTAGATTTAGTAATAAAGCTTGCTTGCTGAGCAAGCCTTAGATTGTGAAAGCAAGGAGATTTTAGGGTTCCCTACGCCTCTGCTTGCCTATAAATAAGATCCTTTGCTCATTAGTTTTCGTTAACCATGCTAGTGATAACAAAACGCTGAGCCTATTGTGCCTTCTATTTGTTACTCAAGTGTTGTTCAATTGTTTTATGATAGCCAATTGTTGAGTCTCTTTTAGCCAACAAGAAGTTATTGTAATTGCTGTTCGTATTGTGTAAGAACAAGATTGCAAGCCTCTTTAGCTGCAATTTCTTGTTCCAGGCATGTTAGAAGTAAGTTTTGTTCCAGAAGTTTGAGTAATAAAATCATGAGCCTCCTTTTCCTTTATATAACATCTCAGATTTCCGTTATTTGTGTTCTACTTTTATGATTTTGATTTCAGCTTACATTGAAGTGTGTAGATGTTTGTTGGGAAAGAGTTTATTGAAGTATTTTGTCAGAGAATCCACCTTGTTCATTTCTAGTTTCTCTTGCTCTGCTTATTACTTGAGAAGTTAAAAACGTCTTTAGTTTAAGTTAGTCGTAGTTGAAGTTCTTAAATCAGAAAATCTCAGCTGCAGCGTTTGTGTTTAATAAACCTTGTGCTCTAAGCTGATCAAAAAGATAGGCAACTTAGTTCTTAGTTTACTTTCTTTCAACACCATCAGCAAGAGGGAGCTTCCCCTCCTAATTTGAAGAGCAGTTTATCTGTGCATAGCTGTCCGTTTCAAATACGCATTCTAGAGGTGCGAATTTAAACGCCAACAAGCTGCAAATAAGTTTAGAAAGTAATAGGTTTTTCTGGTTTTTCTTTGGAATTATGTTCATTTAGTAGGCAATAACATTGGAAAGAATAGACCCTTGCTTGATTATCCAATGAATATAGCATATTAAAGTACTTTTTCATACCATTTTAGATAGTTTAGATTTGTGTTATACTTAGAGATAATTTAATAAATGGCAAGAGTTGTTTTTTTATCAATTTTGTTAAAAGTAGGAAGGGTCCAGATAAATTTTGCATACGCAGATAGTTCTAGTGGTTTTGGATTCCAATTGTTGCATCCATTCCTCCTTGACTCGTATATATGTACATCACTTCTAGAGAATAATCATGTCGTAGACATTTTGTCATATTCTGGTGAGATGATTATATTATATATTCACTCAGAGCAGATGTTATGAATATTATGTTGTTCAAGCATTTCATGTGTCTTCTGTATTTGATGTGATGAACACTTCTCCTATTGTTATGTGATCAATTCCTATGCTAAAATTTGTTTTGGATATAATGTTCTTGTAGGAGGTTTAGTATTCATGTGGAGTTTCCACAGATGATCCCTACCTATATGCCTCTGAATAAAACTAATGGCATCTCATAATTTTGTAAAGAGGTTCATTTCTGCTATGTATCTATGTGGATCCTTTCTCAGGAAAGCTTACCTCTAGTCAAGTTCAGACACGTCGTGTATGTGCCTCTGTAAGTGATGTCAACATTCATACACAGTAAAGGGCACTCATAGTCAAGAGGTTTAAATAGTTCTAATACTGGAATTGTTTTATACAAATTGATATGTGTTGGCGTTTCAATTTGCACCTCTGGAATGTGGATTAGAAACGAACAACTATGCACAGTTTAACTGCTCTTCAAATTAGGAGGGGAAGCTCCCTCTTCTCTGATGATTCTTAAAAAGAAAACTAAACTACTACGAATCTTTTTATTCTCAGCTAAGAGCACAAGGTTATAAAACTCTTTGCGTCGTAGCTGAGGTTTTCTCTTTTCCAAAACTTCAAACAACAACTAGGCCTAAACTATAGACGCTTCTGACAACTCAAGTAAACTCAGAGCTTGAGAATCAGAAGTAAATGAGGAATGATTTGATTAACACAGAAGCTTAAATAAACTTACTTCCGGATCACACCTGAAGACTCATTGTACTTATAAAATGTAAGGTGAAATAAAGATTATACAAGCAAAACACATAAGACAAGAAACTGAAAGAGATTGAGCAAGTAAATCAGAGCAAAGAAGGCACAAGTTTTTACTTTTCTCAAATTTTAACAGTAGTTACACTTTTGGGACAGCAGATTGTAGCAAAGACATGTTAGAAGGATTGTCATTGATGTCAAGACAAAGAATAGCTTAATCAGATTGTTGAAATTGAATAGACTTTGTGAAGATCAATCAGCCATTAAGACGAATACCTTTCAGATTGAATGCCTTTAACAAATTGAAGATCAATCAATCAGTCATTAACAAATACATCTTCTTATCAAACCCGATTATTCTAACAAATATAATGTATTAAAGAAGGGCGGCTGATCAAATCCAAGAGATGTGTTTAGCAAAACAAATTTGCTTTGAAAAGACATGTTTAGAATTCAATATGCTTGGCTGAAGAAATGCGAATGAAGAAAATTGAAAAGGCGTGCTCTGCTGAAGAGATGCGATTAAAGATAAAGACGTCTTTTTGTCTTTTTGACAGATGCTGTAAGAGACCAGGTGTCTCTCAACCCAAACCCCTGACTGAAAATGCTGATTTTTGTTTGTTTTGTATTTTTTTGTGTTTTTGATGGTTTTTTTGCAATAAATGATAAATTGCGATTTTGCAAGGAATTGACTGGAAAATTTAAATAAAATAATAGATGCTTGAAAACTACAGAACAAAGGTCAAAGCTCATTGCCAGATAGTTTATTCATCATGCTGGATAGTTACAACTGTGAAAAATCAATATGCAGACAAAAAGGCAACAACTTTATTAATGAAAACCTGGTTATTGTAGCCGCCTTGAAATGAAGAAGAATAGGTACGGCCAACTCCAGAACACGAATCTCCAGGCTCATAAACAATGAAACAGCTCCAGGAACCCTAGGCGCCAACTTTGCAAGAGACAGAAGATGAAAAGGCAAAGCGAATTCCTCTGGAGAAAAAGTACTGCCCTTGCTGGTACAGAAAAGTACGGCCCAACAGCAGCATTAATATGGTACGGCCTCAAGTATGAAGTGCCAGATCTCTGTGAAATGATCTCTGATAAGTCGCCACCATTAACTGATGAGTAATCTCTTCAAATCCTTCCTGAATCGAATCAATAAGCTCAACTGCAACCTCTGTACGAAGTCACCAAGTTTGACAATCATTAACTGGTATTTCACAGTCTCAGTATGCCAGATCTTGAAGAGGGAACGTTCTCCAAAATCAATGTCTGCTGAAACCCTAGGTTCGCAAACTCCAATGCTCAGAGCGAGAATAAGACAAATTGAATAATCATAACATAAGAGTTCGATTTGTCCTGGCAGTGTATATATAACCCTCTTAAAAAGTTCGACCCAAGCTTCTTTTAATAATCATTTAAATAAATGATTAAATTCGCCTTTTCTTGACTTAGGAAAAATATTAAATAAATAGCGTCCCATCATTAATAAATAAATAATTATTCATTATATTAAATATTCCACTTTATTATAAAGTATTAAAAATACTTTATAATACGCCATTATCATTAATATTTAAATATATTAATAAAGTGACTTTATAACATAAATTCAAAATATCAATTATTTAATAATCATTAAATGCTCCGTTATTTTTCCATCTGACCAACAAACTGATGAACTGGGTCGACTATGAGCTAATCAGCTGAACCAGGTGCCCTGCCCAAAATAGCAGCTTCCGCTTGCCTGACTTACTAAAAATAGTAAGTATCTGAAAAACCTCTCTGAAAGATTCTGCGAAGGCCCAACCTGAAACAACTGAAAGAATGATGCTCCTGAACACCGGGTAACTGCCTCAAATGATCCTCTACACACAACTATCAACCTATGAGGATCAGAATGATAGGCTAACCTCAAATCCAGCTACGCTGACTAGGAAGGGGACATCACAGATGCGAATCAAACAAAGTTAAGAGACGTGTTTTTTGAAGAGTGGTGCATTTGCTGAAAGGATGTGACTTATGTTTAACAAGCAAATTTAATCAAAAAGATTCGAATTAATCTGAAAGGACGTGTTTCAAAGAGTAGATTTAATCAAACAGATTCAAATTAATCAAGTGATTGTTTTAAATGACAGAGATGTATCTCAAAGATGCGGCTAATCAATAGAGACGTGTCTCTCCTAAAGCGCCTAATTTCCAGCAAACAATTGAATGAACTTTTAAAAGGAGAACATAGTAAACTAAGTCGATTCATAACAAACAAAATTCAGATTTACTTTGTGAAGAGATATTTTTGAAGGATACAAGATCTATCATGTTCTTTCATTTAAAGGACACAATGCTTGAGTGAGATATATGAATAACACTCCATTCAAAGTTTCATTTTTTGGTTGTGAAGATTTTAAGCAGTTCAAGTCAGAAAACTCATCTTCTTGTGTGGGCTTAGGGTGAGATTATTCATCACAAAAAGAAGGTTGGAGGATTGGGATAGTGCAGATCTGATTGAAGGCAGTCATCTTACATCCATCGAGTCAAGGTTGGTGCCTTGCACATTAGGGGTTGGTGCTCCTTGTAGGTTAGGTGCCTACTAAATAAGTTTAAGGGGCTTGTGCTCCTTTTAGGTTGGAGCCTACTAAACAATCTGATTAATACTTCAAGTAGGTTGGTACCTACTTTCTTTTGTAAAATCATTTAAACATTTCAATAAATTGAAGTCAAAGTTGATTTAAGCTTGGAAAGAAAAGTTTGTTTTGATTTACTGATTCACCCCCTTCCCCGTCCCTCCCCCGCCCCCCCTTCTCAGTAAATCTTTTGTGCTCTTCAAGACAGGCTTACAATGTGCGAACAAACACTAGCTTACACTTGACACAAGTTGAACGGTAACTGAACAACAATTTGCAGCAATACAAGCTTACAAATTAGCTCTTACAATAACAGTTAGAAAATAATGGGCAAGGCTGCCCTTATTTATACACAAACAAGGAGTAGGTAACCCTAAAATCTCCTTGCTTTAAGCTGACTAGACTTGCCAACTTGCAAGATTTTTTTCTAAATCTAACACAAGACAACTAACTAACCACCTACGAAAATCAGTTAATTGATTTAAAAGTAGGGAAAGTTCCAACTATACATCTGATTTTTCTATTTCACAAAGAATAGATAAGCATGAAACAAACATAGCAAGTTAAACTTGGAAAAGGCATCGAGTTAACTGCTGCTTTTAGTCCTATTCATGGAAATCTTTGCTGCCTCAAAAAGGTGACTCACTCATTGATAATTTGGGAAACTATATCCGCCAAAAAGCTGGTAACTGCCTCCTTGTCAGGAGTACTGGTATAAGTTGCTGATTTCTCTCCAAAAAGTGAATTCTTGGAAAAAAATTTGAGGTATGGGTTTTGTAGACAATCACGTTCTAGAGAGACCCAGTTCATTAGATTTTGAAAAAGTTGAGGGCTTCTCGAAAAAGCGCCAAAAAAGTGGAATTTTGGAAATATAAAATTTCCCAATCTTCAAGAGGAGCAAAAAGTAGATGGACCCAAATCAACGAAAACTATAAAAGTTGACCACTTGTTTTTGAAATGCGATGCCCTAGAAGATTGGACCATGAAGAAACATGTCTCTGTGCTTCCCAATCTCGAATCCACGAAAATCACTGAAAAAGCACTCCGTTTGAGCCTCCAAATCTTGATGAGAAGAAAATTCTATCTTTCCTCATTCAGATGCAAACCAAAAGCTTGCTTAAATAGAGTTTTAGGAAGAAAAAGTGCTTTCTTCGTGAAAGCCCTAAAATTTTGAAGTCTATCCATGAAGATAGAAAAATTGCAAAAATTTGAGTCTGTTTGCACGTGCACCGGTGAATCCCTCCTTTGTAGTTGCAAAAAGCACACGCATGAAGACACGTTCTTGGAAAAAAATATGCATTCGATGACATCATCAAACACGCAAAACCTCTCCAGTGTTAGCCATTTTCTTTGTTTTTCAACTTTTGTTTGCTTCTGCTTCCGGCGAGGCCTGCCTCGGACTTCGGCGAGCCAACAATCTGGTATTGCCAATTGATAAAATATGTTTGACCATGGCAATCTCATGTTTGATCACTATTGAAGTGATCCCCAACTTCATATCGGTGTTCGACATCGTCTGATCATGATTGCAGACCCTAGAAGTGACCAACGGAGGCTGAACTGGAAAGAAGGCATGCTAGGGTCAAAAATATTCAAGTGTTGAAAACCCAAGCCCCTTTGGCTGATAGGGGCATCTAGCATCCCATGCCTTAGCCAAATTTCAATGATTTTCATCTTTCTTTCATCCCCGATCTTCGCCTTTGCCAATTGTGTCCTTTGATCACTGATTTTCGCGAGACGACAAACACTTGCATCCGGATGCTGAGCATACTAACTTGTCTACCTCAGTGATATGTTTGCTAGCTTTTCTTAGCCTCTAATGTTGCTTTTATCTTGATTTCTGGGTGACTGAAGGTTACTAGCTGGCAAGATTCACCGTTTTCAAACAACGAATGACGAAAGCCGAAAAATGACTAAGGCACCAAATGCTAGGCACTCTGACTGGACAAGGGCGCCTAGACATCCCAGAGTTAGAATTTTTTATAAATTTCACCATTTTCAGATTCACATCTGTTTTGCATGAACTCCACCTTTTCTTGATCGTTGATAGTTTGACGTTGTCTGCACAACATTTGAGACTTTCAATATGATACCTGGTAGCAAATAATCCTCCATTGATGACCTTGGAGCTCGTGCTTCGCCTTTTGAAAAAGCAGAATTAACCCACCAGAGAAATCCTGACCTTTTGACGATTTTGACCAGACTAGCCTAATTGGGAAGTATTTTCGACCTATCAGAATCAGTTAGAGCCCTCCAAACAAAGATTCTATTTATAGAGAGTTTTGCCAGCATCCATTTGACAACAAACCCAAAATACCTTGAATCAAGTCTATTTTTAGAAACTTTCTATTTTTAGAAACTTCGACTTTTGATGAATTTTTTTACAAGACTTTGACCACTCTTTACAAAATTCCTTAATGAGGCAAAATTTTTGATTGGGCACAACAATATGTTAAATAAGGATTTCTATGAGCTTTGTCAAATTGCATGCCAAATAATTTTAAGAATCTTTGTTCTAGAATTTGTTAAAGTATTCATGTGAAAATCATTATCTTATGTTAATTTGTCTACTGGTTTGAAGTTGTCCTTAGTGGACTGTTAATTTATTTGATGCTTTTTGCAGGCAATGGACTACTTGATTAACTGTAGACAAGCAGGAGGTGAAAGTTCTGTGGAGGAGTTCTTTACATTTCTTTCTGGGTTTCAGAAAGCATCCAGGTCTGATAATGGTTGAGTGCTAATGTTGAAATACTTGTGGTATTCTAATAGAATAGAATCTTGAAACTAATGACTTTTATCTATTGTAGGATAGAACATGAGTATTCACAACCAAGATAGAGATATATATACCGTTAAGATACATATAAAATATGTTTTCTAGAAATTCAAACAACATTGAGAATTAGGTAGAATAAGCAAAAGAGATCCATGAATGTAGATAGAAGTCAACCAAAAAGGTGTGTTGGTGCATTAATCGTTCATCACCAATTGTCTCAACTATGATTAATCCCAAAATTAGATCATGTACCAACACATACTAGGTCAGAAATGCAACGTTCCTAACTATTATATTACTCAAGTATAACAAACATAGCATCATTAAGGTTTAATAAACACAATATCAACTTGAGCATACCAAGGTAAAAGATAATACATTGTGTCTTTTATTCTTACACCAAACCTAATGCCTACACATATAATGTGCCACATGCACTAAACTTTGATTCAAGAAATATAAAGTGTTCAACTCTTTTAATGCTTCCAAGATCTCAAAACAGCATGGAAATTTGGTATAATGAACACAATCTCAAATCAAGCATACCAAGGTAAAAGATAATAAATTGATTGTTTTATTCTTAGATCAAAGCTAATGCCTGCACATCTAATGTGCCACATGCACTAAACTTTGATTCAAGAAATATGAATAGATAGTGGTCAACTCTTTTAACACTTCCAAGACCTCAAAACTGCATGGAAATTCTAGAACAAGACAAGTTTTTTTTTTTTTGTTTAATTTTTAATTCTCTCAGAATTTATGTGAAAATGATGTATTGGTTAGATTGTAAAAATAATACCATTTATTTATACTTAAAGAGTGACAAAAGCATGCAATAAAGACTTTCATGTTCAAATTTCATCAGATATGTTTTAGTTTAAGCACCACCAATGAAATCTAGCTATCTGAACTGTATTCTTGAATCAGAACTGGCACCTTAATTTAAGAGCATTTTCCTGCAGTCAATAATTTTGGTATATAAATGCACACATGCATATGCCCTCACGCACATGCACTTTTGTGCCTACTGACTTACAGACAAACACACGTACACATACATACATAGTTTTCTAATAGCTATAATTATGTATATGCATGTTTGGGGATATCTAAAGTCTAATACTTAAGCATGTTTTGTTTGTTTTGTATTGAATTTTCTTTTACTTGATGATGTTTCTATTAGAGAAACCCAAAACATTGAAAGTGAAATGTAACTAGAATACATAGTTGACCCTAGATGAACATTGTAATCTAAACTCATTATGCATTTTTCCCATTTAAAAAGAAGTTAAATTCAATGCAATTCAAGTCATGACAACATCTAATGTGTGATGTCCCGATGCGGGCCCCTATCGGAAGGTGACGTAGGTCTGTCCGGCGGCCTCCGGGGTCTTCGGCGGGAGTACCTATCCTGGGGATGCCCCCTTACCGTACAGTCCCGCCACCGGACACGTGGCTGGGCAAACCGCCGGACAGACCTACGTCACCTTCCGATAGGGGCCCGCATCGGGACATCACAGCCCACCACGCTCCGCGAGTCTCGACCTCGAGACCTCCAGCTCTGATACCAAGTTAGTTACCGTTGCACCAAAAGCCCGGACTGGTAGTGAATGGCACCCCTCTTAGTGTTAAGGGGGCATCCCCAGGATAGGTACTCCCGCCGAAGACCCCGGACACGTGGCTGGGAAAACCGCTCGGACAGACCTACGTCACCTTCCGATAGGGTCCCGCATCGGGACATCACATAATGTTTCCCTCTAATAAGAGGAATTGTTATTATTTGGGTCATCATTGGCTATACTAGAAATTACTAATGAATTGCAATTTGCACTCATCACATTTTTTAATTTCTCTAATGAAATTACTAGTTCTTTTTCTTTGTGGCTAGCCTCTTAGTCTTGTCTTTTGCAAGGGGTATGCCTTGCTTTTTGTTCTTGAGTGCTGATGTTTTTAGGTACATTTCTAGGATATCCCTTTAAAGATTGTAGTGTTGTGTGGTTTTGAGTATAGTTTGCAAACTTGGATTCCATAGACCAAAAATTTCTGAGTAAACAACTTAAAAAATATCTATAAAAAAAATGAAGCACAAATTTA
Organism: Sequoia sempervirens; assembly: GCA_007258455.2. Taxonomy (NCBI): domain Eukaryota; kingdom Viridiplantae; phylum Streptophyta; class Pinopsida; order Cupressales; family Cupressaceae; genus Sequoia; species Sequoia sempervirens. The sequence continues at coordinate 56,271 of VDFB02392784.1, read as the reverse complement.
TGCAAAATACAGCTACAAAATGTATCAAATGAGTTTGGGGGGGTTTGGGAGCAATGCCCCTTGTGGGGTTGGGGGATAGTGCCCCTTGCAAGGTTGGGGGATAGCACCCCTAGTAGGGTTGAGGAGTAGTGCCCCTTGTGGGGGTTTGAAGGTTTTCAAGACCACACAAACCTTTGAATTGACTATAAAATCCTTCCAATTTGCTTAACAATGTTGATATGCAAGTGTGCTTTTTTACCTTGGGTAGATGAGGCTTATAAAGCCAAAAAATTCATGTTTTTTAGTAATCTATTTCACATTTTTCCTGTCTCTGCTGTGCGTCAGCTAATTTTCTGCATAGACTCACCAAGTTTTGAGACTGCAACTTGCCAAAAACTCAACACATGGAGATGTCGAGTTTTTATTGGAAGTACTTGGGCAGCAAAAATACTTGTGAGCACTCGGTGATTTTGTGAACTATGGTTTTTAGGTTTGGTGCTCTAGCTTGGGGTCTTGTGTTTGGATTGGGTTGAGTTGTGACATGGTATTTCATTTGCTTCCATTGATTTTTTTGGTTTTCCCCTCACACACATATTTATACTCGTACTAGTTTGGAGGTTGCCATTATTTTAGGTTAACCCCTAAGTGTGTATTTCTTTGTTTTTCCCACATTTCTTTGTTGTATTAGCTTTGAATCAAGGGCCCCCTTTCCCCTAGTTCTTAGGTATTGTACTTGATGTAAATTCCATTTGCTTTCAGCTATTCTTGGTCATTCATGGACATCAGTATAAGTTCCCTCTTTCTACTATGAGAATATCTTTGTTTTGTGCACCAATAAGAAAATAATATTTTAATTTTCCATAAATTACTGACTTACAAGGTTTCAATTATGCACAGATGTCTAGAAAGAGTAATGGTTCAATCTTCAAAGTTGGTTCTTATGGGCCGCTTCTCTGAAGCAAATAGTGTTATCATGATTATTGGACTTCCCATGAAGCCGGTATATACTAAATTAAGTTTTGTGGTCTATCATCTTTCTTATACAAACAAATTTTGGTTGAGGATACAAATTACACAAGGGATGAATTGTCACTAAAAATAAGTTTTTGTTCCCTGCTTATATATTTCTTTTGTATGCATTCATATCTCTCTAAATTTATTGTGTAATAAACATTTTATTTCTTCTTGGACGGAAGAAACAATGTGTATTTACAAAAATTGACATAGTTCTCAATATTATCTGCAGTTTTGAAGTTGTCTAATACACATTCACTGTACAATTAAAACTGTTTTGTGCTCAGGAATTTTGCTAAGCGGCAAATTACATGGTTTCGCAATGAACCATTATACTATTGGCTTGATGCTTCTCAACCTCTGGTTAGAATACTACTCTTTCTTTTTATGAGGCTTTAGTTATTATCTATATTTGTATAGAGCATTCACTTGTTAGAATATCATGTAATACATGGGCTCAGCTATTTTAGCTTTTTATTGTGTGAATTTGACCTTCCACATCCAACTTTCTAACTGATATGTTGAATTGATGTTACAATAAACAGTTTAGTGTCTAGTGAGAGGTACTACTCTAGTATGTAATGAATCATCTTTGGTTGGAATTTACATATTAGGCATTTGATTATATTTCAAGCAAAAAAGGATATGGCCATGTCTTTTTGTAAACCACGTGACATCACATGAATTGTTTTTTTGAGTTGACTTGTTCTGAAAAGTACATTTCATTAAACTATTAGTAGTGAGAGTCACCACTAGTATCTTTGAAATTACAACTAATAGTGTTAAAGTGAAAAAGAAACGGTCTTCTAATGCCAAATACTAGATCACAATTATTGGAACCTGCTCAACTACTAGTTTCTCTTCCCTAGTTTGTATAGAAGGGTCATTAATTTTGTTCAACACTAAATAGAAACTTCAAAACAATGGAACATTAAGCTAAAGAATGCTTATATATGTTCGTTTTTGAATCTAGAAGATAAATAAATTTAGTGAGAATATCTAATTGATTACTAGTGGATTGATTCCAAATTCTCGAGAGATTTCTTTTCGAAATATGTTGTTATAAGCCTAGATTTCCATACCTGAAGAACATACCGCTATGACAGCTTATCCATGGGAGCAAAACACCCCTTGGAAGAACCTCCTATGTTTGACTAGCATCCCGCTAAGAATATCTTGCCCTTTTATGTCTAAAGAACATAGCTTCTTTTACTCACATTTGTTACATAAATGATAGATTGCAACTTATTTTACTGTTTTTTGTAAATAGTTTTTCAATTATTAATTTTAATATATTATTGTAATATTTGTCTATTCACCATCCCTAAAATCTAGAAATTTTTTTAGTTGCAAGTGCTATTTTGCTTGGGCAGCCAACATCTTTGCTCTTCTAGCTCTTTGCAACCACTCATTACACATTTCTTGTGTCTTTTCCACATCTTTCATAGTATGATATGCAAAATCTGAACCTTTGTGGTTTGAATTCCTCATGCATTCCTCATTTTTGACACTCACATCTTGAGTGCCAACATTAGAAGACCCCTCAACATCATTCCCCTCATGTGCCATAGCTGCTATCTCATGTTTATGCTCAGGAATATGACTGTTGTCATTAAACAAAAAATCAGAAGTTACATCATACCTATTTGCACTGTCTTCAAGGGACTCAACCAAATCTTCATCCTTTGTTAGCTGTCCATCGCCAAGTGCTAGTCCAAGAGGTGTCTTCAATGGAAAATCAAATGTGTCATGTGCCATAATTTCTATCCCATGTCATTAAACAGAAAATCAGAAGTCACATCATACCTATTTGCAGTGTCTTCAAGGGACTCAACCAAATCTTCATCCTTTGTTAGTTGTCCATCGCCAAGTGCTGGTCCAAGAGGTGTCTTCAATGGAAAATCAAATATGTCATGTGCCATAATTTCTATCCCATGGCTGCAAGCTAAATCTGCATGTGTATAGGTCTCCTTTATCTTCATGACTTCATCATGGGATCCTCTATGTCCTTCCTCCTCTTCTTTTCTTCTCAAGGCATCTGAGTATGTCTCACTAAGTGTGAGGAGATGATCTTTGTCGGCAATTAAGTGTAGGTAGTTTGACTTTACTACCACCGAAGCTGCCTTGAGTTTAAGTCATCAAGAGATACCTCCTTCAAGTCCTTCATGTTCACTTAGTGCCTTCCAACACAAACCTGCCATCATCTTATGAACATGATCAAAATGAGCTAGGGCTGCCACAATCTTTTCTTCATTTACCTTCAATTGTCCTTCCAAGTGATGTTACTCGTGAGCCCCAACATCTCCATGCAAAATGTGCATCTCCAAATCTGCTTCTTTTGTGGCTTCTTCTTCAATACATCCATGTGTCAAAACTAGGTCATCCTCATGCTCCACCAACAGATCTCCAACGAATTAATGAATAGAATCTTCTACATTATGATTTTCCTCAATGGCTGATCTAGAAAATGTATGTACAGCTATGATCTCCTTGACCACCAAGTGATCCTCCATATCTTGCGATGTCAAGTCAGTCTTATCCAAACCTCTTTGTTCACCACATACTGAATTTTTTGAACTGCCATCACAATTTGATTCCTTGCTAAAATGATGTAAAGGTGATGAAGCAATGCTAGGCTCAATTAATGAAACATCACAAGAACCCATACCTTCATGTAGCTGATCTAACATGGCTGGTTTGACCATCTTCATGGTGGTATCTTCTTCAATCTTCATGCGCTCTTCATTTGTAGCCTCAATAGGTGAATCTCTTTCAACCTTGTCCTCATAAGGCTGAAGTGAACTTTTGGCTTCATCTTCTTTAGGGCTGGGAGTCCAATTTTCAATGTATGTTGACTGATTTCTGCCTTCCTCATGGTCACTTGTGGGCTGCAAGTCACAAACAAGTGGTTCTTCTTCATCCAAATGTTCTGCTACAAACTCCTCTTCATTCACTTGCTCCTCATTAACCATTAACCAAGAAAGGTTTAAGCATCTCACACCAAACAATCACCCATTTAGGTAAGTCCTTCCTTTTAGTCGATAGAATAGAAAGAAGTGATTGTGGCACATCATTACTTTCATAAATAGTCAAAACCATAATGCTTTGCATGGCTGCAATAACATTATCGGCATGTTATTTCTTGACTGTGTCAAAGAAGTTGAGAAAAATTATGTCGATCAAATCATTCAGTCCCAAATCCAACATAATATTATTCAATCTGGTTTTTGCAAAAGTTTCAAGTATAGCAACCCTTCTAAGAAAGTGAGGACATGTGATATCATCAATAGCCTGGAAACTATCCACCATCAGCTGAATTACCTCATTCAATGTGTTATCATTGTAAGGAGCTTTAGGTGCTGAGATTCTCTTGATTTCACTCAAACATGAAGTAACAAGAAGTATTACCTCATTATCATTGTGTCTTAACAACCTTTGCTTACCCAAGGAAGATATTGCAGGAATCAAGGTTGCACGCATTACCTGAGAGGGTGACTGATCCACCATGTGAAAACATTCCTCTACTTCCTCCAAGGTGCTGAGAAGTGCATCATTTGGCTGGGATAGATGTTCCAGTTTGTTACCTGCTCTATAAAGCTTCTTTCCCACATCTTCTTCACTGAATGAAGCCATAGTTCATACCCAAACAGGCTGGCACGATCAAGGCTCTGATACCACTGAAATATCCCAACCAAAATTTGTGCAATTTTTTTGATTTTTGTAATGCAAAATGATGCTCTAATTTTCTGATTTTTAATTTATGCTCAAACCCTAGTTTTCTGATATAATTTTCTGAGTATTTTCATGCATAAACAACAATGTAGATTCATCCAAATAATAGCCAAACTCATAGCAGATCATAATCAACATGAAACCATCATCATAGACTATCAAACATCCACCAATATGAGCTGAAGTTCTGATATTTAAAGATCCAATTTACTGCTACAACTTAGACTTAACCAATGATGCAATTATACAATGAAATGGGCTTCAAACATGCCCATCAACATGAAAGAGTTCGCTGATATGAAGAAACCCCAATCTATTCAAAGAAATTGACCTTCTACTCTAACCCTAGCTGGGCGAAATTGCTTCAGCTCACAACAATGCAAAAAAAATGCAACTATTTGATAAAAAACAACTCCAAAACCCTACCAAAGGGGTGTGCTGGCCTGTTGGTCTGCTGATAGAGTTTATAGCCCTTGAAAATCTGAAGAATATCTTCCAAATTGCCCCACTTGCCCCTCCAAATTAGATGCCTAATGCCGATGCAAAAAATCTGAGTGTGATTCTAGCAAGAATCACCATTGAAGCCCATAAGAACCTCTGTCATGAAGTCCTCCATTGAAGAAGCTGGGGTTTCGTCCAACTTTCCTATATTCATATGGGTTTTCGTCCTTAGAATATTCGCCAATGTACAGATCAGAAAAGCAGAGATAAATTCGTTGATGATAAAAGCCTCCAAATGAAACTTATATATATATGAATATTGGCATTTCAATTCGCACCTTTGGTATGAGAATTAGAAATGGACAGCTATGCACAGATTAACTGCTCTTCGAATTAGGAGGGGAAGCTCCCTCTTTGCTGATGTTGCCTAAAGAAAGTAAACTAAAACTAATTTGCCAATCTTTTTGTTCAGAAGAGCACAAGGTTATAAAACTCTAGTGTCGTAGCTGAGATTTTCTCTTTTGAATTTCAACTACGACTAAGCCTACTCTAATGATTTTTCTAACTACTCAAGTAAACTCAGAGCTTGAGAGTTAGAAATGAACAAGGAATGATTCTTTGACACAAATACTAAAACAATCTTTCTTCCAACGCACATCTACTATACTTTCAATGCAAGCTGAAATAAAGATTATATAAGAAGAACACATAAAATAGAAATCTGAGATAGTAGATCAAAGCAGCAAAGTAGGCATAAGATTTTATTTTCTCAAATTTCAAGTAACAAAGATTATACTTCTGGGACAACAGGATTGTAGCAATAACAGGCTTATAGCTTAGCAATCAACCAGAATACATTGACACAAGTAACACATGAACTGAACAATATCTTGCAGCAAAGGTAGGCATACAAGCTTGCTCTTACACTAAGTGAACTGAAACTGAACAACAACAACTTGCAGGCAAAGTAGGCTTAGCAATTTGCTATCACAATAACCGTTAAGAAAATAATGGGAAAGGCTGCCCTTATTTATACACAAGTAGAGGAGTAGGGAACCCTAAAATCTCCTTGCTTTTACAACCAAGACTTGCCAACATGCAAGCTTTATTTCTAAAACTAAAACAAGATAAGTATCTAACAACCTATGAAAGCAAAAAAAATAGGGAATATGCCAACTATTACATCTTGATTCTTTTTCTCTTTCAAAGAATCAATAAGCCTGAGACAGGAATAGAAAGAAAGTGTGAGATAAGAATGGAAAGAAAGCTCGGAGAAAGCTTCTAGTTCACTGCTGCTTTAAACCTCAACTACATCCGCCAAAAAGTTGGAAACTGTATCTCTATTAGGAGCATCAATACTATCTATAGCAAAATTCCTCTTTTCCAGGATCTCTTTACCTTCTGCAATTGAACTTAGAGAATCTTTCACATCTGTAGCTGCTTTATCGAATCTTGTTGACATTGCTGCAATCTAACTCATCTTTCTAGCAACAGGATCACTGCTAACACTGCCACGAACAATGTTCTGGAACTTCGCTTGCACTTCATCAAGTTCAATGAAAGAACCATCACCATGACAATACTAACAAGGGATCTCTGAAACAAATACACTTATGAATCTAAGGATATCAACAATCTTCTGTCTGTATTCAACTAGTTCTTCAGATACTTTTTCATAAGTTTTCACCTTGAAGAGGTGACGTTCTCCCCATGCAAGAATCTGTCTTTTATGTTCGTTAGCAACCATTGAATCATATGATGTCTTCAAATCTGTAATGATAATCTCATGTATTGATTTCATCTCGGCTATACATTGCTCAAATCCTTGAATCTCTTGACGCTGATCATGAGCATTATATCTCAACTGATACATCTTTGAAAGCACAAATCTGCCCTTGATGATGAACTCTTCTATCCAATCCCGCATATGCTTCCCATATATTACCAACTATCCTAACTAATGTTGATCAGCCGGTGTCTCTAGAATTTGTGGAAGCAACTAAGTAGCCTGTGATGTTGTGAAGAAGATTAGAAATATATTGCCGGAGTTGCCAATTTTCAGTCTTGAGGGCTGCCTTATCCTCTCCATCTTTTAGTACTCTTTCCTTTAGATCTCCTGCTGCAACCTCGAATATATTGACATCGGTGTACCAAGTGCTCTTGCCGAGATTGGCTTTGACAAACGTGAAATCATCAACCTCCATCTCATCAACATTCTTATCTTCTGGAGGTGTAGTAGTCTCAATGATAATTTCGCCTTATGGATTCTTCTCCATGTGAACTTGTTTCTTTGGTTTCTTTACAAGTGCATCTTGGTAAATGCTGTCAAGCTCTGCAAAGTTTAGCTAATACGAAGGCCTCCTCCTCTTCCTTCCCAGGACGTTCTCAAGCGAAGACCAGGTGTCTCTACTAACTTCTCTGGGAGGTTTGGCTTCAGCTTCATCAACTTCTTCATCTTCTAATCAATATGGATTGGAGAAGACCTCAGTGATGGTGGAGCATCTGGAGACGTGGGCACAACCTCTGCTTCTTCTTGTGGCGCGGGCTCTTCAGGTGAAACTTCTGCTACAACTGTCAGTTGCTCCTGTTGAACTACATCGGAGAAATCTAGTCTTATTCTTACACTCTTCTTCATTCTTGGCAGTGGTTTGGAAGAAGGTAGGGATGACTACACTATTGGCGGTTTTGCAACTGGAATTGCTTATTTTCATGACTTCTTGAGTTTCAGGAATATCTTGTTGTTTCTGACAACTAGGCTCATTCTTTCTTCATTTGAAGTGTTTTCTTTGTTGGACCAATTGACTTGTGGAAGTGGTTGGTGCTCAATTTGAGTTTTGGCGTACATAGGAAGAAGTACTTCTTCGTCATCGTCAGACAATCCTTCTATGAAGAGCACACAGGAAATATTGAGAGGGGGGGGTGAATCAGTATTTCAAAACATTTTAAAACTTTAAACCAGATTTAACATATAAATCAGAAATCGGAACATCAAGAGCATTATCAAACACAATAAATACGCTGAACACCAAGATTACGTGGAAAACCCTTTCGGGTAAAAAACCATGGCAAAATATTGCTTTCATTTATCTTCAAAGGGCACCAACCCTGTTTACAATTAGTGAGCACCAACCCACCGAGAGCACCAACTTCGATTTGTTGAAGCACCAACTTCAATGTGAGCACCAACTCACCTTCGAAGCACCAACCTCGAAAACACCGAAGCACCAACTCCAGTGGCTGAAGCACCAACTCCAAACTTAGCAAAACGATAACACTTCAATACAGATTTCAAACAATGCCTGCACTTGAATAGTGAGGCTCAAACTTACATATACGCTGTCCAAAATCAGGAACTTCAGAAATTGACTTAACTGAACAGCAAACTCTCTCTCTCTGCACAATACCTTTCAACAAACTTATGCAATCAGCACCTCTAGTAAAAAGGTATCATAAGCAGAATATACCCGTCCTCTATGTTTTTACCATTCTTCAATAGTTTTGTTGCTTCATACACTTCACTCTCTTGAGCTTTGTCGGAGGAAAGTCTTTACATATACAACTCAAAACCTTCATATCATAAACAGTTCAACTGTTGATGATACCCCCAGCACTCATTAAGGACTATTTTCACTACAGTTGAGGAATCCAATAAGCTCCACTCTGAGCTTTACCATTCTCTTGGAAGAAATTACAACGCCTCACAATATACCACCATTCCATTCAGCAACAAATGAAAGCTCTGCAAACGTTCTTTAACTCTCCAAAATGTTTTGTACATATATCACTCAACTCATGAAAAGAACACACCATGTTTCTTCATTTAGCATACAACCTTAACTCTGCTTCTTCATATATGAAAGTCTCGATACTCTTCTCCCTATCTTTAACTTCTTTCAGCCGGCACCGCACATAATGAAGAGCTCTATTTTTTTCAACTTCTCATCATTCAGTCAATGCAAAATACCTTTCATACTTGTGTCGCTCATCACAGAAAGTCATACACTGTGAAAGATAAAGAACCCGACTTCTTCAATACAACATCCTTGACATTTTCAGAATAATAATATTCATTTTATTTTTTGAAACTACTGCTGCCGTTTTTTTTTAAGACCCAGTATTGAAAATATCTCCTATTAAAACTGAGCACACCACATAAGAAACCGTTACTCTTCCAATGAAATATGAAGCCGTTACCACAAAAAAGAAGTCGTGAGAAAATTTCTGCCTCTAAACACACTCAAAATAGAAAATATAAAACCGTCGAATAACACCCACTCAACAAGCTGTCAGACCATAAAGACAATCCCCAATAATTTTTGAATTGATAAGCATAAAAGAAAAATCACATCCTCCATAAAATGTCCAACAAGAATAGTAAAGGCATTATATTTATTAATTTCATTGCAGGCATAAAGAAAACGTCCTCAAAAAAACTTCGCAGCACATAAAGGATATGCGATTCAATACTCTTGAAGTCGTCATAACATTTGCCACCTCATACAAGTGGACAAGAATAGCTTAACAAATAAATTCCAACATTTGTAAGACTTAGCTGCCTTCAAGTAGAGAAATCGTGCCTTTAAAAAGACTCCACAAAATTCAAATTTGTCTAAGAGAATCATAATTATATTCTCCTCAAGCCGTTACAAAATAAATCAACTCCTGTAGAATTATGCGGCAATGAAGACTCATTCTTAAGCAGACTCCAAAATATTATACCAGACACACACTCATCTCTTGTAGCAGGTTTGAACATATTCCTGAAGCCGTTTCAGATATGCCAGGTATAAATTTGTCAACCCCCAAAAGATATTCCAATCAGACGCAATAAACATGCCTTCAAAAATTTAAAAGCCGTCCCATAATCAAATTCCTCACAAACAAATTTTGAAGCCATTACTGCCTTTTCTATAATCATCCTCCACAAATGACACAATTTTGTGCCACCTCAACCTTGAATGTGTCACCGCCCAGATATAAAGAAGAATCCTCATGTAAGTCCAAAACAATAACTCTAGCTGCCAGAAATAAATCGTCATAGGAAACTTTTCCAAAAATAAAGTCATCCAAAAAAAATATGATATACTTTTAGCCACCGCCATCATAGAGAAATCATGCCAAAAAGTTTATAAAGGCTTTTCAAAATCACCAAAAGAATCAAACTGCCACGTAGCAATGAAAAAATTCAACTTGGGAAGACTTTTCAATGTTTGCTGAAGAAAACTTCAACAAAAATCGACACCTCATAAGATAGCTGCCACCTCATCCTTAGTTAGAGTGAATTTTGTCTCATTCAAATAGGAACAAAGGCTTTATGAATTTTTCACAAACCAAAACCAATGCACCAAAAGAGCTCATATAAGACAAATCAATGCCACCTCATTAGCATAGAAGACTTCTTTTTAGAACATAGAAGAGAGCTCATATAAGACAAATTGATGCCACCTCATCAGCATAGAAGACTATTCAAAGCTGACACAATGCTGATATGGCATAAGATGTTGACACAACAAATAGCCAGATAGCTAAAGCACATGACCAAGTAGGTCAAGGAGCTCAAGCACCTCAAGCAACTCAAGTAGGCAACTAGGTAGCTCAACCTTGACATCAATGACAATATTCCAACATTCTATATCCTCTTACAAGAAATCAGCCATCTGCTAGAGTGTGAATCTGCTATTATTGTGCTTCCGTACTTCAAATTCGTCCTCGCAATTTGCCCATAAATCTTCAACTGCGGGTACATGTGTTGGATTCTAGCCAAGATGGGATGCAAAATGGCCACGAGGATCATATGATCGCCTCTCGCCGAATGACTTGAGGCCAAATTTTGACAATTCATCGCCCATTACCTTGGCATCTGTTGATGATCTACATCTGTAGATACCCATCTCATCTGGAAAACTGAAAGCAGCCTTCTTTCGATTCCACAAGAATGTGTGAACTTCATACACTTGCTTCAGAAACTCCATGAAAACTACCTCATCTAAGGGATATCTTGGCAACATGATCGGATTACTTGAGAAGCCGTACACTCTGATGTAGGTGAAGGTGGGAAACTGGATGAACCAATCAGCCCACTTCGCCATTGCTGCCCTGGCAACTGATGAAATTTGTACGTGCAACTCATTGTCTAAGTCTCTCACTGTATACATCAAAAATCATTCACCCTCTTGTAATGATGTGCTGACTCTGAAAAACTCCAGCTGTGGGTAATGATGATAGACATGTTGTACATCTAGAGTCCCATTGACATTCAACCCTCTAAATTTTCCTTGAAAGGCCACTAGGTAGATAAGGTAGGAAATCATGTGAAACTCGTGGATCTTGAAATATCCGGTCATCTGATGGTGGAGATAATTGATGATCAAAGTTGACCAATCATAGAATTTTGTTTTATTGACGATGTGAGAGATGACATAGAACATCCAAGGCTGAAATTTAGTGGCTTCTGCTTGACCAGTGACTCGGATGAGCAAAGTGATCATTATTGCAAACTCCTTCTTGAATTCTCCTCACCCAATCTTCTTCAGCAAAGTATTATGTTTTTGTTTCAACCATTTTTGTGCAACTTTCTTGCGATATTTATCGTTGTGCATGTCCCACATCTTTTCACATTCTTGAATGGAGATGGCTAAACTTTCTGACCAAGGTGGTATTGAAAAGCATTTTTCAACAATGTCTGGCTTGAGGTTGCAAACAACTCTTCCATTTGCTGTTTGGGTTATAATGCTTAATACAAGCAATTATAAACTCTAGACTTTGCACTGAGACGAGAATTGATGCTGCTGCAAGTAATCCAGAATAACCAAGGTGCTTGATTACAACATTGCCCGCGTCTTCCAAAGCACGCAAATTGAACACTAGTTTTATATGATGCAAATCAGTTTCACAAGTTTTGATGAAATCATGATACAACGCTGACTTGGTTTTGAATTTGATGGGAGAGTACTCCATGCTGAAAAACTTGAAGTTTGACTGTAAACTTGACTATGCTCGAACAAGTTTTGCACAAAAGCTAAAAATAACTTGCTGATTTTTCTTCTTCAAACGAGCAGATTTTTCAAAAATAATCTGAGATATGGGTTTTGTGTAGAATCTCGTTGCAAAGAGACCTCGATTGTCCAATTTTTTGAAAATGTTGATGGTTGGTTGAAAAAGCAAAAACCCTAAAATTTTAGGATTTTCTCGAAAAGAGCTGAGAGCTAGGTTTTGTGCAAAATTACATTTTGGATTAACCTAGATGATTAGTTTTTGAAAATACTGAAGATTTCTTGGACATGCAAGGAAAAAGCGAGTTCTTGAAAGTTGAATTTTTTTTCAAAGTTATAGAGAATCATAAACCAAGGTGACCCAAATTGCTGAAAATTGAAAAAATTGACCCCCCTTCTTCTGAAAATTGATGCCTTGGAAAAATAAAGCACGAAAAAGCGAGCCTCTGTGTGAGTTGATCTGGAAAATGTGAAGAACTCTGAAAAATCACCAAGTTTTAGCCTTCAAATCTTGAAATGAAGAAAAATTTATGTTTCTCCTCTCTTGCTCTTGGACGCCACTTGCAAAAAGATGTGAATAATGAAAGACAAAGCTCTCTTAAATAGGTTTTGAGAACAAATAAAATGCTTTATCTCCAGCTTTAAATCTTTTGAGGCCAATCTTGAGCAGGTTCGTCAAATGTGGACACTATCTGAATAATGCATGATGAAAATTCAAAAATTTGGCTAAGGCATGGAAACTTGGACGCCCTTCTTGGCAGACTTAGCCATTTTCTTGACATTTCATCTTTTTACTTGATTTTTCTCCTTAGTTTGATCTTGATTTTTGGGTGCCAGATGAAAGTTGTGAACTAGCCGAACGATTCATCACGAAGCTTGATTGAATCTGACGAGATCATCCTGGAGACTGGTTTTGATAGAAACATCACTTGGTCCCTCAAAATGTTGGGCGCCCTTGGCTAGTTGGGGGGCCCATGATCACCAGTGTTAGCCATTTTTCTGTTGTTCTTCAATTTTGCATGTTTTCTAATCTTCTGATGAATTTGCAATTCTGGGAGCTAGACTGACCCAATGAACTAGCTGTAAGATGCATTGGATAGCCTGATTAACTCTGAGGGGGGTCTTTTGGATGCTGCATCACCTAAAAAGTTGATTTGGGGCCTCAAAAGTTTGGGCGCCCCTAGCTAACTGGGGCGCCCATCCTTGCCAGAGTTAGTTTTTTCTGAGTTTTTATCTTTCTTTTGACTTTTTTCTGCTTGTTTGATTTGCAATATCTGATGAGTTCACCGTTAGCCCCTCAAAATTTTGGCCGCCCCTGGCTATCTAGGGCGCCCATACTCTCTAGACTGTCATTTTTAGCATTTCCATCTTTCAAATTTGAAACCTCATGTTATGCCCTCCCTTTGATCTGAGACTACGGGTGATTGAAGGATCTGATGATGTGGTGAAGATATCCACTGGATAGCTGGCAAAATTCTGAAGAAAATGGCCATATTTGCAAACCCTAATCATTGAATTAGGTGGCCCAAAACCCTAGGTGCCCCTGGCTACCTGGGGCACCCAAAGACTCCAGTCTTAGAATATTTTCCATGTTTTTTATGATTTACAGTTTGCTTCTCTACCAAGACTTCTTCGTTCAATCTTGAATTTCGGCTGACTGATTGATCCGATGACCGTGTTGATGGATTCACTGTGGAGCCTGTTGAATTCTGAGCAACATTGTCTGGGAGCACAAACCCTAACTCCATCAACTGGTGCCTTAAAAGACTTGGCGCCCCTGGCTACCAAGGACGCCTATGATCACCAAAGTTAGTTTGTTTTATTTGCAAATCTCAGCTTTTCCCTTCATTCCTCGTGTTCACCGTTATTTTGTTTGTTGGAGACATGGAAAATGGCTACAGCAAAGAATCCTAGGCTCCTTGATTGGACTGGGGCGCTTGGACTCTCCAGTGTTAGCCAAAATTTTGCAACTTTTAAAATTTTCCAGCCTCCATTCTTCGTTCCTCGATCATCTTCTGTCGTTTCTTGATCTGTGCAGTGCCTGAGACTCTGAATTTGACACCTGGCAATTGAGCAACCTCCATTAATGACCTTGGAGCTCCTAAAAACGCTTCTAAAAAAGCAAAATTGACCCACTAGGGCAAAACTTATCTTTTGATGATTCTGACTAGACCAGCTTGATGAGGAAGTATTTTCAACCAATCAAAATCAGTTTGAGCCCTAGAAGCCAAACTTTTTACTTTTAGAAATTTTCTATTTTTAGAAAATTTTGCTAGTATCCATTTGAGAAGAAACCTAGAAAACCCCAAAAAAAAGTTATATTTTTAGAAAATTTCTAAAAATAGAAATTTTCCTAAAATTTAGGGCCGAAAAACTGAGATCTGGGTTTTGTAGACTAGGTCACTTTGAGCAGACCCTGATCATCAGATTTTGAAAATTTTGACTTTTTGACCTTCATGCATGACATGCAAATTTCAATTTCCAACCTTTTGATAGTTTTTAACAAGACTTTTGACCATTTTTTCAAAATGCCTAAGTGTAGCAAAATTTTTAATTTGGGGTACAACAATGAAAACTTCACCTTTTCCCTTCAATCTAGCTGACCTAATTTTGGCCCCAAAAATTCGAAATTATTATTATTATTATTATTTTTTATTTTTATTTTTTAAAATTATTTTATTTTATTTTTTTTTTTTCCTCCAAAGGGTCACCCAACCTCATAAAAAAAATAAAAAATTTGGCACCAATATTCAAATTTTTTTAATTTTTTTTTCTTCTTTTGGGCACCAATACTCAAAAATAATAAAATATTATTTTTGGTTTGAGAAGGGACATTACACTCCACAAACATTGCAATAATAAAATGCATGCACCAACCAATACAAACATTTCTCGAATTGTTCTTATACAATCTTGCAAAGCACTTACAAGAAAGACACCCTCTAAAACAACTAGCTATCATTAACAATAGAAAAGAGTATCCAAAAGATTGAACTAGAGTGCCTGTTATGCCCTCAAAATTACGACACTAAAAACCCTAACATTGAAATACAAATGAATAAATAAAATGAACAACAATACAAATATCAAAAATATAAATATAAATATTAGTAATTTAATATTATTATAATTATAATTATCATAAGATAATATTGTAATTTTAATTATCAGATATTAACAATTTGATATTATTATAATTATAATTATTATGATATAACAATATAAGATATATTAACACAGTGTTCCACGGAGTTTCCTGAAGGGGACGCATCCCCGGTCAGGGATGTGTCTTGGGGACGGGGGGTCAAGGGTCTAAGTTTGGGGACGGCGGCGGGGTGGTGGCGCTGATATACATATGGTACTTGAATAACTAGTTATAAAAAGATGTTTCAAAATAACATTTCAAATTAAACTTTGGCAAATTAGTAAAATTGCAAATACTATCATTTTGAATACTTGAATACTATTAGTAATCAAATAAAATATTAAAATTTGACAAATGAAATTGTCGAATTTGAGATTTCTATTATATGAATATCGAAAATATGACATGTCACATCATAATATCATATCATAAAAATGATTACAATGAGTAGCATGATACATTGATATCATAGTCAAAATAAGTACAAAATGCAAAAATGTAGTGAAGGGAGGCCTCTAATCATCCCCAAACTCCTCATCACTCGAACTACTGGAATCCTTGCGATCAAGCTCTGCCAAACTAACACCAACCAGCCCTGCATCTGAAGCCGAAACTGAAGCATCCTCATCAATTTGTTTTGGCTCCTCTGGCTCTACATCCCATCATGTTGCTGGACTCTCTTTGTACAAAATTGTTTTGCGGTCAATGAGATGCAAAGCACTATGTACAGCCACAAGCTTCTCTGCTCTCCTAGAGGTAAGTTTTTTTCTCTTAAGAGAGTGGATGAAACTATATGTAGACCAGTTCCTCTTAGCAGTTGAAGAACTAGAAACTTGAGATAACAATCAAATGGCTAGAGTGGTAGTTAAAGATCCCGATCCATGGCAAGTCCACCACAAATTGGGTCCTTCTGCGCCATAGTTCGCATATCCATCTTGGCTGCATCTAAATAACCCCTAAGAGTGGAAAATTTGGCCCACTCAGTGCAAATCACACTGGCATCTACATCATCATACATCCTCTCAATGCACCTGAAGAACCTTGCCTTCATCTTTGCATCCTCTATTGGTGTCACTCTATCAGGCCTAGTCAAGTACCACTTAGGATTAAGTGCATAGGCTGCCATGTGCAAGGGAGTGTTGAGCTTCTCCCATCTCTTGTGAATGATTGGCTGAATGTGCTCGCGGTAGAATGCTAATGTGGGGTCCCTCTCTCGCACAACAGCCCTTATCTGATCAAGCATAGAATCGATGCACTCATACACCTCTAGAAGGCTAGGTGCATCCGCATCCCCATACCTGATAACCTGGAAAACTGGTTTAATGATGGCAACAATATATTTTGCATCAGCCCAAAACACATCGCTCTTCACCGTATCCTTCACCCTCCTCCCCTGTTTTGTCTTAGACTCGGCCCACCTACTCCAATCTGCTTTCATGACCATGAGTTGCAGTGCCTCTTGCAACTCAATCATTCTATCCAAGAGAATGAAATAGGAAGCATATTTCGTATTAGTAGGTTTCGGGAACTCCTTCTTAGTGAAGGTCCTGAAGAGTGCATGTGATGTGTGGTGGTTGCAAATAAACATCTGCACATCTCTCGCATCATTAACCACTGCTCTAATCCAATCAATATTTCCCATGTCCTTGAATGCATTGTTCATGGCATGCACACAACATGGGGTCCACCAAATATGCCTATAAGTAGCCTCAACAAGTCTCCTTGCAGCTTTGCACACATGTGCAGCATTTGTCACAACTTGGACCACATTTTGTGGCCCAACCTCCTCAATAGCATCCCTGAGAACCTTAAACTGAAAATCAGCATCTTTGCGATGCCCTGAACAATCAATTGCCTTAAGAAAATATGGGCCCTTAGTACATGTAACCATGATGTTAATGAGTGGACGATGGCTAATGTCTGTCCACCCATCCATGACTATGCTACATCCTGTCTTAACCTAACACTCCTTCATCTTCTCCATCAACAAATTGATCTTGGAATAGTTCTTATCCAAGATCGTGGTCCTCAATTTCGTCTCACCTGGTGGCACATATGATGGTCCTCCCTTTGCCACCATTGATATCATATCCTTATAATAAGGAGATCGGGCAACATGAAACGAGATGCCATTGGCAAAGAAGAATTTGCCAATGGCATCATCTATGTCATCCTTGAGCTGCACATTAAACAAATCTACTATGGGATTACTTTGAGTTTGACTTTGCAATTTTCGTTTCCCCCTCCCCTCTCCTGCATAGGCACTAGTAGAAGAACCTGGTGTCCCTCCTACTCTCGTCTGCAAAGTATGGCTGGATCTCTATTGTTGGCTATGCTGAAGATGTGTCCTATGAAGCAAAGTAGTAGGCACAGGTGCAGCTAGAGTATCATCAAGAACACCACATAACTTATTTATTTCAACTTTGAATTTCATATTTTCTGGTTTTGCCAAAAAATCACATATCCCCACACCTTTTGCTCTAATGAAAAGAAGGTGTGCATTAACTCTAGTGATGCTGCCATACCACCCCTCACCACAAAAGTTGCACTTCCACCTCCTTGTGCCACCAGATGTTGCCCCTTGCCTGCTTAGATCTTTTGTTGCAAATTGTTTGAGAGGGGATTTGGGATCAAAAGGACCCCTAGCATACTTTGCCAATATTGCAGAAGGGCACTCTAAAGTACTTGCTTCACTTGCCATGGAACTAGTTTGGGCTTCATGCTCAGCCCCATGGTCATCCCCCTTAGCCTCAGGTGCATATTCAGGATCAGTATCACTATGTGAATGAACTTTATCCTCACTCATGTTGATGTCATGAGAGCTCATCGTGACACTGCAATAAACAAATAAATTCTATAAGTGCCTAGTTTCAGCCTAGTTTAACAAATTTGAAAATAAAATTTTAAAATCTCATGATGAATCTTGATGGAAAGATTGAAAAAAAACAATGAGCCTTGAAATGAAAATTAAAAATATGAATATGCAATTGCAGCCATGTATATGAAATTTTGATTAATTTTTTAATGATAATTTCATAGACATGGCTACAAATGCTTATTCATGTTTTCATTTTCATTTCAATGCCCATTTCAAACATCAAACTACATTTTCAAAATGAATCTAAAAACTTGGAAAACAAAACAATTTTTTTTTTGAAAAAACCAGTGTTCCACGGGCTGGGGGGGAAGGGGAAACGCGGAGACGGGGACAAAGGGCCTAAGTTTGGGGACGGCGGGGAGATGGCGGGGGGCGGCGGCGGGGGGGTGGCGGGGTGGTGGTGCTGATATAATTCTTTTGAAAAGATGTAT
This sequence comes from Sequoia sempervirens, assembly GCA_007258455.2. Taxonomy (NCBI): domain Eukaryota; kingdom Viridiplantae; phylum Streptophyta; class Pinopsida; order Cupressales; family Cupressaceae; genus Sequoia; species Sequoia sempervirens. The sequence continues at coordinate 37,659 of VDFB02392784.1, read as the reverse complement.
AACAATATAATAGTATAAGAATTACATTTCAAATGAAACTATAGGAAATTTCAAATTAGTAAAATTAATAAATTATAACATGGCAAAATTTGAAATACTAAATCTAAATACGAAAATATAATGATATTTGAATGCTAATTGCTAAATAAAATTTGACAAATGAAATTGTCAAATTGGAGATTTCTATTATAAATTTATATCCCCAAATATAAATATCTGATGTCATATGAGATATGATGATATGACAAAGTCTATAAAGATGATTAATTGATTACATGATTCATCATTACAATAAGTAGCATTACAAAATGAAAACTGAAAAGACAAAATGCCAAAATGTCAAAACTCAAAATGTAGTGAATGGAGGCCTCTAATCATCTACAAACTCCCCATCACTGGAACTGCTGGACTCCACAAGGTCAAGATCCCTCAAGCTCACACCAACCAGCCCTGCATCTGAAGTGGTAGGATCATCCTCATCAATCTGTGAAGGCTCCTCTGGCTCCACATCCCATCGTGCCGCTGGACTCTCCTTGTACACAATTGTCTTGCGGTCCATGAGACGCAAAGCACTGTGTACAGCCACAAGCTTCTCTGCTCTCTTAGAGGTAAGTCTGTTCCTCTTAAGAGAGTGGATGAAGCTATATGTAGACCAGTTCCTCTCAGCAGCTGAAGAACTGGAAACCTGGGATAGCAGACGAATAGCTAGAGTGGTGGTCAAAGATTTCGAACCATGACAATTCCACCACAAAAGTGGGTCCTCCTGTGCCATAGAAACTATATCCACCTTTGCTGCATCTGAATAGCCTCTAAGAGTGGCAAATCTGGTCCACTCAGTGCGAATTGTGCTGGCATCTGTAGAATCATACATCTTCTCTATGCACCTAAAGAAACCTGCCTTCACCTCATCATCCTGAATCGGTGTCACTCTACCTGGTCTAGCCATGTACCACTTAGGATTCAAGGCAAAGGCAGCCATATGCAAAGGAGTGTTCAACTTGTCCCATCTGCGCTGAATGATTGGCCGGATGTGCTCATTGTAGAATGCTAGAGAGGGGTCCTTCACTTGCACAGCAGCCCTCATCTGGTCAAGCATAGAGTCGATGCACTCATACACCTCTCCAAGGTTAGGTGCATCCCCATCCCCATATCTGATAACCTGGAATACTGGAGAAATGATGGAGACAATGTATTTCGCATCAGTCCAAAACACATCACTCTTCACTATCTCCTTCACCCTTCTCCCCTGTGCTGTCTTGGCCTCGGCCCACCTATTCCACTCATTAGTCATAACCATGACTTGCAATGCCTCTTGCAACTCAATCATTCTCTCCAAGAGAATGAAATATGATGCATATCGGGTCTCCACCGGTTTCAAGAACTCCTTCTTCGCGAAGGTCCTGAAGAGTGCATGGGAAGTGTGGTGGTTGCAGATAAACATCTGCACATCTCTCGCATCAGTGACCACTCCTCTAATCCAATCAATCTTCCCCATGTCCTTGAGTGCATTGTTCATGGCATGCACACAACATGGGGTCCACCAAATATGTCTATAGGCTGCCTCAATGAGTTTCCCTGCTGCTTTACACACATGGGCTGCATCTGTGACTACTTGGACCACATTTTGTGGCCCAACCTCCTCAATAGCCTCCCTGAGGAGATGAAACTGAAAATCAGCATCTTTGCGATGCCCTGTACAATCAACTGCTCTAAGGAAGTATGGGCCCTCTGCACATGTGACCATGATGTTGATGAGTGGACGATGGCTAATGTCCGTCCACCCATCCATAACTATACTGCACCCAGATGCCACCCAACATGCCTTCATCTTCTCCATCAAAATATTGATCTTGGAATAGCACTTATCCAAGATCGAGGTCCTCATTTTCGTCTCACCTGGTGGCACATATGATGTTCCTCCCTTAGCCACCATAGCCATCATCTCCCTATAATAAGGAGACCGTGTAACATGAAATGGAATTCCATTGGCAAAGAAGAACTTGCCAATGGATTCATCTATCTCATCTCTCAACTGCACATTAAACATATTAGCTATGGGGTTACTTTGTGATGTCTGCAACTTGCGTTTCCCTGTGGCTGTCCCCCTAGCGACACTAGAAGTGGAAGTGGATGAAGATCCAAACATCATTCCTCCCGTCTGAAAAGTATGTGGCACTGATGCATGCTGGATTTGCTGAAGGGCTGCCCTAGCAGTCAAAGTAGTAGGGACTGAAATATTTGTGTCCTCTGGAATGCCCCAAAGCTTGTTAAACTCCATTCTATATTTTATATTTTTAGCCTCCTTCAAAAACTTACAAGGCTCCACACCTTTTCCTGTCCAAAAAAGAAAGTGTGCATTCACTCGAGTGATGCTACCAAACCATTCCATATGACAAATGTTGCACTTCCACTTCCTTGTTCCCCCACCTGAACTTGATGTGCTTTGTATTCTTGTAGCAAACTGTTTGAGAGGAGACTTCGGATCAAAATGACCCCTAGCAAACTCTGCCAAAATTTCTGAAGGGCAACCTGTACTAGCTGGTGCACTCGCCATGGAACTAGATTGGGCTGCAGGATCAGCCCCATGGTCATCCCCCTCATTCTCAGGTTCAAAATCTGAATCATGTTCACTATGAGAGTGAATTTTCATGTCATCCCCACTCATGTCTTGGGTGCTCATCGTGAAAGTGACACTGCATTTCACAAAATTAAAATAAAATCAGCCTACTTTAACAAATTGAAACAATGAAAATTGAAATAACAAATTTGAAATTTTACTTTGCAGTTTGCAAATAGAAAATAAAAAGGATTTGAGAAATAGAAAGGATATGAGGAAAAAAAAGCAAGCTCTATAAGCAATATAAATAAGTAATAACTAATAGTATTTGAGAAATAGAAAGGATCTGAGGAAAAAAATTTAAAAAAGCAAGCTGTTTACACTTTAACTTTAAACTTTAATATTAAAATTTTAAAATAAAAAAATTGATGTTGAATCTTGAGGGCAAAATGATGAATGATTCATTCATCTTCATCATTTTGCTCTCAAGATTCAACATCAAATCTGATTTTGAGTCTTTGAGATGAATAAGAAAAAAAGAAAACAAGTTTAAACTAAGAAAATAAATTTTAAAACAAAAACTTGAAAAACAACAAGAAATTTGAAAAAAACTTCAAAAACCCTACCTTGTGCTTGAAAAATCTCTCCAAAATGAAGTAGAATCCTCTTCCTCCTCTTCTTCTTGCTCCTTCTCACTCCTATCACACTTGCAATCTTTATTTTCACTCCTTCAATCAGACTTCTTCACTGTTTTTCTTCTTCTTCAGCTGGCTGCAAAAAAAATCAGTCTTTGTAAATGTGATTGAAATGATCAAATTAAGATGTTTTCATTGTTTTGTGTTGTTTTAGAGGAAGGGGTGGGGCCCACGCCAAATTAGGGCAACAACAAAATACATATAAACTAAAAATTTAAGTTAAATTTTGATTTATGCGTCCATTGACACGTCTCAAGACGGGAGACGGCTAGGCGTTTCCCAGCCTCCCGAGAAACGCCTAGGTGTCTCCCCAGGAGACTTGGAGACGTCTCCAAGGAAACTTGGAGACGTGGAGACGTCTTCTCGTCTCCGGCGGAGCACCGGTGGCGGTGGCGGGACGGCGGGGGACGCCAAGTACCCGTCCCCCCGTCCCCGAGACGTCCCCGTTTCGGAAACGGGCCATTTTTGGGGGGAAACGCGTCCCCGTGGAACACTGGAAAAAACTAAGAAAAACAGTCACAAAACCCTACCTTGTGCTTGAAAAATCCTTCAAAATTGGTGTAGGATGCTCCTCCTCTTCTTCTTTCTCCTTCTCACCCCTCTTGCACTTGCAACACCTCAAACTCACTCTTTCACTAACTCTTCTCACTGGTTTTCCTCTTCTTCACCTAGCTGCTACAAAACATCAAATGCGTATGAGTAAAAAAATGAGCAATTAGTGTTTTATTTCATTTAGAGGCTTTGAGATGGGTCCCACAAGCCTTTAGGGTTTGGCCCTGAGCACAAAGACCAATAAAAATAAAAGAAATTAAAAAACACTTTTAAAATCGTCCCAATGCGAGGGATGCCTGGGCGTCTCCGAGATGCTCGAGGGACGCCTAGACGTCCTTGAGACATCCGGAGACACCCAGGTGTCCCCCGCATCTCCTTGGCGTTTCTCACGTCCTAGCGGCGGTGGCGGGACGGTTGAGGGACGTCTCTCAGCCGTCTCCAAGTCTCCAAAACATCTGGGATGGGGGGACGGCTAAAATTTGGGGGGGGACGTATCCCCGCGGAACACTATATTAACATATTAATATAAAACATAAATAATATATTTATTAGAAATGGCAGCGATTCATTTGATGTTAAAATAGCAGTGAGTTATCTTAAAAGATTATAAGAGAGTTAGCAATTACTATGAGGGAAGGGAGAGCATTATCTAAGGCAACGCTTACTTTCCAAAGCTTTTCTAAAGGAAAAGTCATGTCTTAACCAAATAGTTGTGTCTATTTCAAAGGGTTGCCTCTTTCCTTGAAGGCATAATACATATAAAAGGAGATTGTAATTTGAGAGGAAGGAAAGGACAGCAACAGGACAAATACATTTTATATGGAGGCAATTAATATCTTAGAATATAAAAAAGGGATATATATATATATATATATATATATATATATTTTTGAGTTTGGAGGAAGATGGCAGCAATCAGAAATAAAGAATAATTTGCATTTAGAAATGGAGGAGGAATAAGAAATAGTCTGCACTCAGAAAGGCAGCAGCCCCTAAATATAATAGGGGATTGATATCATGAGTAAGATAGTTCAAGGAAAGATAAATGAAGATAAGTGATGAATCAATAAGGGAAGTAAGTCAAATATAATTACACACACACACACACATATATAAATATATAGATTATCTATACATATGAATTATATTTGATTATGCAATAATGATGCTTTCAACAATTATTAATCCTTATCAGTATTTATTGTTGATGTTTGCAGCGTCGGTCTCCACTTCCAGTGATCTCCTTGATGACAAGATAAATTAAATAATAACTAAGGCTATTTAATTTATAGCGATTGGATAAATTCAAGAGACACGTCTTTAAGAATAAATGGTGATCAATTATTGAAGAGGCTCGAATTATGAAGAGGCACGAATTGTTAATGAAGCCAACCTCTCTTGCATGGGCGCGATTTTATTGAAGAGGCACATCTCTCTATGTTGGGCCAACTTGTTATTTTGAAAGGACACGTCCTTCCCTATCACTTGTATATATTCGCATTGTTCCATCTCATTGTATCATCGATTTTATTATTCTTGCATTCCTTCTACTTGGCGCGAATTTGTACAAGGCAGATTGAAGTTCATCAAAGATTAAGTTCGGCATTATTGAAGGCTGTGAGTTGATCAGCGATTTGTCTCTATATGTTTCTGTGTGCATCATAATATTGATGCTTGTATATAGGCCTTCATATCGGCCTCTTGTAAGGAGATCATCATTGTGATAATTCAATATATAAGTGATATATTGTTGCTGGGTTTTTCTCCCTCAAGAGGAGGGTTTTCCCAGGGTATCTACTGTGTTCTTGTGTCTGATTTTGAATTAAATTCTGTACATTAAATATGATCATAAAACTAACATTTATTTATTTGATTTAATCTATTTGATTCTCTTCAAGCAATATCTTTGGAATATTAGAATATATCGATTAAGGAGGAGAAACATACAGACCAGGAGACAAAGGAGAATCTGTCTAGTTCATCAGTATAGATTGCTATTATCAAATATATCTTATATTCAGGTGTATTTTCTGCCAATCATTGCTTACATGTGTATAATTTCTGATGATAAATATGCATGAGTGTCTGGAACCCACCTTGTGGGAAGGGTCTGGGGTGAAGTGGTAAGAGCCTAAAAGAGCCCACTTGCGACCTCTGCCCAATCCCACAATGAGGATGGGTATGGGGTGAAGTGGTAAGTTGGAAAATGTCTTCCGGAAGTCGTGGCCTTGATGGGGAAAGCAGATACAAGTCGCCAATGGGGAGGGTTGTGGTATACACCCTCTTAGGCTTGGTATATGGCTTTGGGCGGACCCATCATGTCCCTTCTCCCAATTTCTTAATATGTTTGCATTGTTGATAACCTCTAGATGTGATGCAATTGTCTAACCCTAACAAGCATATATACATATTTGCATATATTGTTCATGTAGTGAACACAGGATTCCAATCCAAGATTACATCATTAAAGAGATTTATTTAATAAGGTGAAACTCTAACCCTAATTTGTTGCAAATTGTGATCAATAGGCGAATTCTACGACAAATCAGGATAGGGGACATTACAGTGGTATCAGAGCATCTTTCCTGCCATCATGTGTATATTGCATGTATTACGTGTATTCACGTGTATGCTTCATGTATTACGTCGATTCACGTGTATGCTTCATGCTTCTTGTGTATACTTCATGTATTACGTGACGTGTATGCTTCATGTATTACGTGTATTCACATGTATGCATCATGCTTCCTGTGTATAATTTATGTATTACATGTATTCATGTGAATACTTTGCATACTTTGTATTCAAGTGTATACTTTGTGGCTTACGTGTATTCAAGTGTATACCTTGTGACTTACATGTATTCAAGTGCATACTTTGTGACTTATGTGAACTCAAGTGTATACCTTATGACTTGCATGTATTCAAGTGCATACTTTGTGACTTACGTGTATTCAAGTGTATACCTTGTGACTTACATGTATTCAAGTGCATACTTTGTGATTTATGTGAACTCAAGTGTATACCTTATGACTTGCATGTATTCAAGTTGTATACTTTGCAATGTACATGTATTCATGTGAATACTTTGTGACTTACGTGTATCCGTATGTATACTTCATGACTTACATGTATTCATGACAATACTTTGTGACTTACGTGTACCCATGAGTGTGCTTTGTGACTTACATATATTCAAGTATATACTTTGTGACTTATGTGTATCCAAGTGTATACTTTGTGACTTACATATATTCATGTGTATACTTTGTGACCTACATGTATTCATGTAACTATGTGTATACCTCTCATATACTTTGTGACTTCAAGTGTATACTTTGCAAATTACATGCTTTGTGACTTGCATGTACGTATTTAAGTGTATACTTTACGACTTACATGTATTCATATGTATGCTTTGTGACTTTGTGTATTTGTGCGTATACTTCATGTATTATTCACATATATGCTTCATGCTCTTGCGTATACTCTATGTATTACGTGTATTCGTGCTTCGTATTTATACTTTAGGTATCATGTGTATCTATGTGTTGCTTCATGTATCTTTAACGAGATGTGTTCTTATGATTACTTTATGCTTAAAATTTATGGAAGTGTTAAAACTTGTTTGTCAAAATGTTTCTGGAGTGAGAAGCACTAACAAATTAACTTATCTAAAACTGAATTATTATTACCATCCAAATGCAATAAAGAAGAGTAACTATTGAAGTGAAAAGGTGTGACTCCCTCAAATTTGTGATACAAAAGGGAGGGCATTTCATCCATACCATCATTTGAGGGATTCAATTAAAAAAAATAGAACCTTAAGTAACCTTGCAAGAGACTTAATTAGGTTCTCCAAGATAGTGGAAATGTGGAAAATGTGAAAAGATGTGACCCTCCAAATATGAAAGACTATGACTCCCTCAATAATAAGATATAAAAAGAGGGAACCACCTCCTTGTAAAGAAACCATCAATAGGAAGTGAATCTAACAATCAACTTGGAAGTAAAGTATCAAGGGCAGCTATGAAGAGTGGCGACTCCTTCAAGAAATGAATATGAAGGATGAATCAATTCATTGACATTCAATAGGCGAACTTCACTCAAGAAATCAAGCAATCATTGTTCAAGCAAACGTCACCCATCTTTTCGTCAAAAAAAAATCAAGAATCAAAATATCAAAAGTTTCCAAGGAAGGAACAATCAATTATGACCACTCAACATAGCGAATCTAATGATATTACTTGACCTCCATGGAAATCCACACATTGCCATCACTAGTTGTCACAGAAACTTAGGCACAACCAAAGATACAAAGATAGCGTTAAGATTAACTTTCAAACTTCAAGTGCATTAAGGTATCATCTTGACCTAGGATGGTCAATCTCTTAAAAGCCAAAACAACATTTTTGAGGAAAGGTAAAGAAGACAATTTTTTTGGACTCTTGAGAAATCTTAAAGAAATGTGGTAGATCTCTCATAGGGTTTATTCATCAAGCTTCACGAAGGAGGACACAATTGTTCTAATAAAATTCGTTCCACTTATTTTTTACAAACCTTAATGCATAACACATATAATGCATAACTCACAGAAACAGTAGTGATGCATGGATTGACCTTGTAACCTACAACATGTAATAAAGGACACCAAGATTTTTTTTCCCTCAAATTGGCTTGCACAAAGGATCTTAGTGGTAATGAAATGAGAGAAAACCCGTTTTAAATAACAAAGTCTTGGAAAATTCCAACTCTTGGCTTGGTTGTTGAGGACAATAAATTACCCGCATACTTAAAGGATGATTATTAACCTTATTGGTAGTAAGCTGAGGCAAGTATATTAAGAGCTACTCTCTAAGGACATAGAGTCAAACATAGCCACAATAATCATCACTTGGTTTAGAACTTCCCGTCCCTATCAAAGTATCACAACTGAAGCTAATATCCTCACAAAGGGGAGCAATATTTAAAGATTTACAAATCTTAGTCCGTGATTGCTTTAGGACAAGCAATCTTGGGCAAGGTGCACTGTCATGCCCCCAAAATTATGACACTAAAAACTCTAACATTGAAATACAAATGAATAAATAAAATGAACAACAATACAAATATAAAAAATATAAATATAAATATTAGAAATTTAATATTATTATAATTATAATTATTATAAGATAATATTGTAATTTAATTATCAGATATTAACAATTCGATATTATTATAATTATAATTATTATGATATAATAATATAAGATATATTAACATATTAATATAAAACATAAACAATATATTTATTAGAAATGGGAGCAATTCTATTCATGATATGCAGTGATTCATTTGATGTTAAAATAGCAGCGAATAATCTTAAAAGATTATAAGAGAGGTAGCAATTACTATGAGGGAACGGAGAACATTATCTAGGGCAGCGTTTACGTTCCAAAGCTTTTGTAAAGGAAAAGTCATGTCTTAACCAACTAGTTGTGTCTATTTCAAAGGGTTGCCTCTTTCCTTGAAGGCATAATACATATAAAATGAGATTGTAATTTGAGGGGAAGGAAAGGACAGCAGCAGGACAAATACATTTTATATGGAGGCAATTAATATCTCAGAATATTAAAAAGGGATATATATATATATATATATATATTTTGAGTTTTGAGGAAGATGACAGCAATCAGAAATAAAGAATAATCTGCATTCAGAAATGAAGTAAGGAGGAAGAAGAAATAGTCTGCACTCAGAAAGACAGCAGCCCGTAAATATAATAGGGCATTGATATCATGAGTAAGATAGTATAAGGAAAGATAAATGAAGATAAGTGATGAATCAATAAGGGAAGTAATTCAAATATAATTACACACATATACATATGAATTATATACGATTATGCAATAATGAATCTTTCAGCAATTATTAATCCTTACTAGTATTTATTTATTTGATTTAATCTATTTGATTCTCTTTAAGCAATATCTTTGGAATATTAGAACAAATTGATTGAGGAGAAACATACAGACCAAGAGACAAAGGAGAATCTGTCCAGTTCATCACCATAGATTGCTATTATCAGATATATCTTATATTCAAGTGTATTTTCTGCCAATCATTGCTTACATGTGTATGCATTTTGCCATGAATAATTAAATATGTTTCATGTATAATTTCTGATGATAAGTATGCATGAGTGTCTGGAACCCACCTTGTGGGAAGGGCTGTGATGAGCCCTGCTGGCTCTCAACTCAAAACCCCAATTTTTCTTAAGTCTTTTAGTGTTATTTAGTTTTTTAGAGAAAGTTTGATAGACAAAAGAGAAGGGGCGCACAGCATAAATGCTCATAAAATGTAAATTTGCACTATTTTCTTTAGAATGAAAGTGTAGATTGCATTATTTAACTGTGACAGATAGATTGCAAATGATAAACATACCAGGATATCTCCAGATTATTTAATTAAAGAAATTAGCCAGTTTGACAGCCGGAAATGATGAAATCAAGCAAATAAGCACGCCCAAGCTCCAGATCTGACTTCTCCCACTCCAAAATGAGATACAATGCCCTGGTAGAGGTAGACGCCAAGATAGAAGCACAAAAAGGAGCAAAGAGGAAGGCGTTTCAATTACTTCCTTCACACGCCTTTCCAAAATGCACAAATCCCAAGGTAAGTCGTACGGCCAAGGAAAGAATAGGTAGTATCCTTGCTGGAAGCCTCTGAATCTAAAGAAGGATGCGCCACAAGGAAGAAACCCTTTCTTATTGCAAACAACATGAAATCTCAATATATGTTCTCTATCTGAATTTGTAGAACCTCTGAATGAAGCTCTCAACTGCACTGATTCGATTGATCTTTCACAATCTCAAGAGTGCTCAACATTGAAGAGGTGCTGTTCTTCAATGGAAGATTGTTCAAACCCTAATCACAGGAGAATGCACAGGAAATAGCACAAGGCAAAGTCGAAATTGTCAAAAGGTGAGTTTCTCATTGCCAGAAATGCCCTTTTATGCAAAGGCACGAATCCCAAGAAAATACGCCACTTTTGGATATTAAAATCTTTTAAATAATATTTAATTTCAATAGTATATGAATTAAATACTTGGGCGCACTTTATTCATTTAAGTGATTTAAAATATTAAATCACTTTTAGAGAATATTTAAGTGATTTAAAAATATAAAGTCAATTTGACTTTATAATTAAATATTAAATCAATTAATATTTAAATCACTTAAAAACCCATAACTCACTCAAAACACCATATAATCGTACGTCAGAAGCCGACTCCTGCATTGCCAACGCCTGCAATGAACCGTCACTGGGCTCTGAAAACCGACGATCAAACTCTCAGAAAGTACCACTGACCCTCTAACCAATCCAGCTAGCCCACAAGGGTCCAATAAAGGGCTAACACACTGTTCCCGAGAACTGTCTAGAGAGGGGACATCACAGTCCGCCCTCCCCGAATTTGCTTGTCCACAAGTAAACTCAAAGCCGGATGCTGAAGAATACTGTCACTCTCCCAAGTAGCATCCTCTGCCAGTAGATCCCTCCACTTTACCAAGTATTCCTTGATAACCCGCCTCCGAAGATGACACTCTCTGGAATCCAGAATGGCCTCAGGTATCAAAATCAATTTCCCCTCATCATCCAGGGGTGGAAAATCAATAGAAGGAATCACATGTTGTCCCAACGCCTTTTTGAGGCGCGACACATGGAACACGTTGTGAACCTTACTGTCCACCGGAAGATCTAACTCATAAGCCACTTCACCAACACGTCTGACAACTCTGAAAGGTCCATAGTATCGCGGCTTAAGTTTCTCGGCGCCCTTCTTACGAAGGGTGGACTGCCTATAAGGCTGAAGCATCAAGTACACCAAATCATCGATCTCGAAAGACCGCTCTACTCGTTTCTGATCAACATATTGCTTTTGCTGATTTTGGGCTTTCTGTATATTCTCTCTGAGTGATCTCATAATATCCTGGTTCTCCTGTAATAAATCACCAGCATTGGGAACTCTACTGTCACTCAGCAATAAATCTAGAAAGCTCGGAGCATCATATCCATATAATGCTCGGTAAGGTGTCATCTGGATGCTCATGTGATGGGTGGTATTGTAGCAATACTCACAAAGGTATAACCACCTCACCCATGCCTTCTGCTGCCCTGAACTGTAATTTCGCAAGTACCCTTCCACCCATTTGTTGACTATCTCAGTCTGCCCATCTGTCTGGGGGTGGTAGCTGGTACTCGGAGTGAGCTCTGTCCCGCAAAGTTTGAATAACTCCTGCCATAAGTTACTCATAAACCTGCTGTCCCTGTCACTGACTATACTCCGAGGAAAACCGTGCAGCCTGAATACCTCTCGGAAGAACAAATCTGCCACCTGGGTAGCCGTGTGTGTAGTAGTGATTGCGAAAAAGTGTGCATATTTCGTCAATCGATCTACCACCACGAAAATGCTGTCCTTCCCTTGAGCTTTTGGCAAGCCCGTGATGAAGTCCATGGACAAACAATCCCACTTCCTCTCAGGAATAGGAAGCGGTTGGAGTAAACCTGCAGGGTATGTATGCTCTTGCTTGTTCTGCTGACAAACAAGACATTCCCTGACATACTGGAGAACATAAGACTTGAGACCCTTCCAAGAGAATCTCTCCCGTACCTGCCTGTAGGTCTTAAAGTAACCGGGATGTCCTGCCATGGGTGAATCATGGAATGACCTCAATACTCTGTCCCTCATCTCAGAACCTGGGACTAGTAAAATCCTCCCTTTGTAAATGATAAGATCATCTACAAGTGAATACCTGTCATCCTGTACTGTTCCATCTACTATGCTAGAAGCCCATGGGTCCTTAGCATACTCTGCTACTATTAGATGTCTCCAGTCCTCTGAAACCAGTGTAATAGAGCTCAAGTGAGGACGGCGAGATAAAGCATCAGCAACCACATTCTAAGTGCCCTTGACATAGGAGATGTCAAAATCATAAGACTGAAGCTTGCTGACCCATTTCTGTTGCCTTTCGTTCAGATCTCGCTGCCCAAGAAAATGTTTCAGACTATTATGATCGGTTTTAACAGTGAATTTGCTACCAATCAAGTACTGCCTGAATTTGGCCATGGCATGCATGATGGCCAACATTTCCTTATCATAGATACTGTAGCTCCGCTCAGGACCTCTTAGCTTCCGGCTCTTGAAAGCTATAGGGTGTCGATCCTGCATGATAACTGCACCAATACCCTCACCACTGGCATCGCAATGTAACTCGAAAGGTTTGGTGAAGTTCGATAGAGCCAAAACTGGACATGTGGTCATGAGAAGTTTGAACTTCTCAAAGCACGCCTGTGCTAGTGGTGTCCACACAAAAGCACCTTTCTTAGTCAAATCAGTTAGTGGCGCAGCATGCCGCGAGAATCCACTAACGAACCGACGATAGAAGGCACACAATCCTACAAAACCCCTGAGCTGTGTCAAAGTCTCAGGTGTAGGCCAATCGATGATGGCTTGAACTTTCTCTGGATCCATGCTGACTCCTGCACCACTGATGATGTGTCCCAGATATAAAAGCTCTGCCATGCCCAAAGCACACTTAGACTCCTTGGCGTACAAGGACTCCCTGTCAAGTATACTCAGTACCTCATCCAAGTGAACCATGTGTTCCTCCCATGATTTGCTATAAACCAGGATGTCGTCAAAGAACACCAATACAAATTTCCTCAAGTGAGGATGGAAAACCCTGTTCATAGTAGACTGAAATGTGGCTGGAGCATTGGTTAAACCGAATGGCATAACCAAGAAATCATAGTGTCCACAGTGACATCTGAACGCAGTTTTCTCTATGTCCTCTCGGACTCTGATCTGATGATAACCTGTTCTCAAATCAATCTTTGAGAAGTAGCAAGCTCCATGAAGCTTGTCTATCAACTCATCTATCCGTGGGATAGGATACCTGTTCTTTATAGTTTTCCTGTTGAGCATTCTGTAGTCAATACACATTCTGAGTGTACCATCCTTTTTCTTCACCAAAACAACTGATGAAGCAAAGGGTGACTTACTCGGCCTAATGTGCCCCATAGCTAAAAGCCCCTTAATAGTTTTCTCAATCTCATCTTTCAGACGCTTGGGGTGCCGGTAAGGAGTAATCATGATTGGTTTCGTGCCCTCATCCAACTCTATAATATGCTCAATACCTCTATCAGGAGGTCTGCCTGGTGGAATTGCACTGAAAACCTTTGCATGTTTGATTCGAAGTTCCTGCACATCTGGATGGTAAGAAGAAACTATGAAGGCATTAGCTTGCACTCAGCAGCCCACTCTACCATATCATGACGAATCAAACGTTCCATTCTTCGAAGTGAAATCTCTCTAAGGTTGTTGTCCTTGATGGCTTTTAGAATATGATTTGTGCCATCTATGCTGAATTTCATCTCCATGTCACGCAAATTAAGCGTGAATTCTCCTATTGCATGAAGCCACTTCATGCCAAGAACTATATCCGTTCCTCCCATGTTCACCACATAAAAATCTGCCTTAAACTCAAATTGTTGAGTTTCAAAGGCAAGTCAGGTATCATCCTCTCGCAGTTGAGAGTGTATCCATCTGCAACCTTCACACGTATGCCTTCAAATGCTGAGTTTGAATTCCCCGTTTCTCCACTAACCGTGAATCGATGAAGTTGTGGGTTGCACCTGTATCTAGAAGAGATATGACCCTTTGACCAGCTAGGATCCCACGGAGTCTGAAAGATCCCTCTCTCTGCATGCTGGACATATGAGCCTCCTTTAATTCTGTTTCTACTACAATTTCTGCCTCATTTTCTAACTCTTCTCCATCTGTATCATAGATTGGAGCTTGCTGATCAGAAAAATCAGTCAACGCTTCTCCCTCATAAAACCACTCCATGTGCCTGTTTTGCCCTTTAGGTTTGAGGGGGTAGTCATGATTAAAGTCATACAGACCCTTGCAGTAAAAACAAAGTTTTCTTCTTCGTAAATCGTTCATTGTTTCTCGATCTAAAGGGGCTGCAAATTTCTTCTTTTGATCTGTATTATCAGCCTTCTTCGGATCTGATTTATTCTCTGTGTATGAGGTAGTAGGTTTCGAGCCAAATGGCTTACGAGGTGTAGATAGCTCCATGCTGCGAGCTTTCCTCATGGCCTCCTGTAAAGTAGGTGGATCAAATGCTTTTATCCAACCTTTCATGGGCTCGAAAAGACCCTCAATGAACAATATGATCAGCCTTCTCTCTGAGATTCCTGTCACCATCACGGATAGTCTTTGGAACTCTCCAATGTACGATTCCAAGCTACCCAACTGTTTCAATTGTGCCAGATCTCTGAAGAATAATTCAGGATCACGTCTATCAAATCTCTCTACCAGTCTATCAGTAAACTCCTGGTACGAGGTAATCCTGTCATGGTGAAGAGTAGCCATGCCATGAATCCACCAGTCATGTGCCATGCCATCAAGGTGAAGTGCTGCAAAACGAATGGCATCCTCCTCAAGCATGGGGCGTAGTGTCAAGAATGTGTCAAGCTTACTAACCCAGGCACGTGCTGTAACTCTACCACTGCCATCAAAGTTCGCCAAAGTAAGCATATTGGTAGCCTGTCTAAGATCATTCTGCTTGTGTCTAGGCCGCCTGTCATTCCTGCTTCTGGTGTGTTCTCTCTTCTGGCTCATGAATCTGTCGAAGTTAAGGTGCTCCTTAACCCTCGGTGGCAATGCATCCCACTCATCATGCATAACCATAATGTTATCTACAAAATTTATCTCACCACCCTGTTCAACTTCGTCCACTTCCTCAGCATCATCTCTGGTAAAAGTAGGACATGTAGCTCTCTCAAAGGTGCGTGCTGGAGCTATGACTCTCTGAGGCTCTCTGTGAATACTGCCTTCACGATCTTGATCCAGATTCTGAGCTCTATTAATTGTCAAATTTTGGACATTTGTGCTGAGTTGTTGAAGAATAGTCGCCACCTGTTCTTGGCCTGCAACCATGCCTCTGAGCACATCTTTAGCTTCTCTGTCCTCTTCATCCCAATGATTCCTGTAAGAACTTCCTCCTTCCCTGTTAGCCATATTATCCAAGTCTATTTCCTCCTCCTGTTCTTCAAACGGAAATGGTGGGAAAGGATTATGATCACCTCTCTGATTTCTAGGGCCCCCTCTAGAGTAGAACTTGCCAAAACCCTCCTGGTGTGACTTCATAAATTTCTCTAACCCCACAAGCTGGCAGGATCAGAGCTCTGATACCACTGTGATGAGCCCTGCTGGCTCTCAACTCAAAACCCCAATTTTTCTTAAGTCTTTTAGTGTTATTTAGTTTTTTAGAGAAAGTTTGATAGACAGAAGAGAAGGGGCGCACAGCATAAATGCTCATAAAATGTAAATTTGCACTATTTTCTTCAGAATGAAAGTGTAGATTGCATTATTTAACTGTGACAAATAGATTGCAAATGATAAACATACCAGAATATCTCCAGATTATTTAATTAAAGAAATTAGCCAGTTTGACAGCCGGAAATGATGAAATCAAGCAAATAAGCACGCCCAAGCTCCAGATCTGACTTCTCCCACTCCAAAATGAGATACAATGCCCTGGTAGAGGTAGACGCCAAGATAGAAGCACAAAAAGGAGCAAAGAGGAAGGCGTTTCAATTACTTCCTTCACACACCTTTCCAGAATGCACAAATCCCAACGTAAGCCGTACGGCCAAGGAAAGAATAGGTAGTATCCCTGCTGGAAACCTCTGAATCTGAAGAAGGATGCGCCACAAGGAAGAAACCCTTTCTTATTGCAAACAACATGAAATCTCAATATATGTTCTCTGTCTGAATCTGTAGAACCTCTGAATGAAGCTCTCAACTGCACTGATTTGATTGATCTTTCACAATCTCAAGAGTGCTCAACACTGAAGAGGTGTCGTTCTTCAATGGAAGATTGTTCAAACCCTAATCACAGGAGAATGCACAGGAAATAGCACAAGGCAAAGTCGAAATTGTCAAAAGGTGAGTTTCTCATTGCCAGAAATGCCCTTTTATGCAAAGGCACAAATCCCAAGAAAATACGCCACTTTTGGATATTAAAATCTTTTAAATAATATTTAATTCATTTCAATAGTATATGAATTAAATACTTGAGCGCACTTTATTCATTTAAGTGATTTAAAATATTAAATCACTTTTAGAGAATATTTAATTGATTTAAAAATATAAAGTCAATTTGACTTTATAATTAAATATTAAATCAATTAATATTTAAATCACTTAAAAACCCATAACTCACTCAAAACACCATATAATCCTGTGCCGTCAGAAGTTGTCGACTCCTGCACTGCCAACGCCTGCTATGAACCAGTCACTGGGCTCTGAAAACCAGAACGATCAAACTCTCCAGAAAGTACCACTGACCCTCTAACCAATCCAGCTAGCCCACAAGGGTCCAATAAAGGGCTGACACACTGTTCCCGAGAACTGTCTAGAGAGGGGACATCACAAGGGCTTGGGGTGAAGTGGTAAGAGCCTAAAAGAGCCCACTTGCGACCTCCGCCCAATCCCACAATGAGGATGGGCCTAGGGTGAAGTGGTAAGTGCCAAAAGAGCCCGCTTGCGACCTCCACCCAATCCCATAAGTTGGCAAGTGTCTTCCGGGAGTCGTGGCCTTGATGGGGAAAGCAGATACAAGTCGCCAAAGGGGAGGGCTGTGGTACACACCCTCTTAGGCTTGGTATATGGCTTTGGGCAGACCCATCATGTCCCTTCTCCCAATTTCTTAATATGTTTGCATTGTTGATAACCTCTAGATGTGATGCAATTGTCTAACCCCAACAAGCATATATACTTATTTGCATATATTGTTCATGTAGTGAACGCAGGATTCCAATCCAAGATTACATCATTAAAGAGATATTTATTTAATAAGGTGAAACCCTAACCTAATTTGTTGCATTTTGGATCAATAGGCGAATTCTAGGGCAAATCAGGATAGGGGACATTACAGTGCCCAATACTGAAGCAAGTCCATGAGCATACATATAGCTTGAACAAGATACTTGAAATTACACTCACCAAGAGTGCCAAATGCATCTCCACAGCTGATTCACATGTTGCTCACCTTTTGGAAGGCTTTTCGAACCACCAATATACCCAACATAGCTCTCAAATCCAGCCGCCCACAAAACAAATTTGAAAACATCCATGTAACTCCAGGCCATGAGCGCACACAACCTACAGTGAAAATCTGAAAACCTTGCACACAAAAGATGTCAACAAACTCCAAGAAAAAGCCCTACTCATATAACTCCTCCTAGTCATGAGAAGAAAAACCATTTCATACACCACTTCCCAATGGCTTAATCAAACTGGGCTTTGGTACCACCTGATCTGTAAATTGGGGCAGCTTTGGTGCACCTCAGTCATCAGCATACAAATTTATAAATGCCCATTTTCTCTACACACTTTCACTTCCATATAACATGCAAAGGCAATATGCAACTAGCAATCAGAAACTAGATATTACAACACAATGTATTGTTGGAGAAAACCCTTAAATGGGAAAAGCTCCAAGAAGAGTAGGATAAACTCCTCGTGCCACTATCAGACAGTCTTTTAAGTTTTAACAAATGTTACATTCTTCATGGGCTAATACAAAAGCTTTCATGGCAACTACCACATGCCCTGCACCTGGAAATTATCCAAGACATTAATATTAACCTGCAACAACCCGTGCTACACATTGAAAGGACAACAACCACTCATACATATGGGAAACGGCATACACCCATTTTTCTCCCATTAACAAGATGATTATAACTCATGCCCAGACTAACAAACTGAATGAAGACTACACCCTTCGTTCGTTGAAGAAGAACCCTCGCATTCCAACATGGAGGATTATTGCTACTTCACATACAACTGTTCCAACTGGACCTATATCATCCAGATGAGAGCTTGCTTGTCCTCCCTTAGCTCCAAACCATAGAACAACCAAATGGAGACCTCCAACAATCTCACAACATTGGAAATTGAAAAGCCAATTGCTATGTTGGAAGCTGAACCAAACGACCTTTAGAAATCCTCTCAAAACTCAACATTTTCCAACTTTCTGCCTGTATACAGGTACATTCACTCAAAGTGTGCACATTCGCCTCTTTTACCAGTAATACATTTGTTGTGGAAAATGAAAGGTCACCAGGGTGAATGTGTGATTTACCGAATTTTTCCTGCATCTTCTGGAGGCCATAACTTTTTCATATGAACTTGAAATTAGGTGCCATTTGTTTTTAAATTTCACTGTTTTCTGAGTGGTATCGGAATATGCAATAAAATCCAACTCTTGATTCCATTTACCCATTTATTTTTCCCCTACAATATGACTGCATTTGTGAGACTCTAAATGAGCTGAATTTAACTTGGAAATTGTCTCATCTGCCAATGAAGATTTTGAGGTGTCCCATACCATCCCAAAACATTTATAAGCATGAAAACTGGCTAATGTCCAAAAAATCTCAGCACACTGATTTGATGACGAACTTCACTAGTGGGCTCATGAGCTGGAATGATGTGACCTCAATGGCCCAAATGCTAACTTGGTCTGATTTTTCAGATCACTTGTATAGCCAAGTATTTGCCTTTTTACCCTCAATGTAGGGAATACTGATTATTGGAAACTTCCTTGTAGATTTATGTGAGAAATTTGTTTTAGTAGACAAGAAATTTTGGAGATAAAACTTATGCAAATCACAATTGTTCTTATATGAACACAATAGTGCTTTCAATCTCAAAGAACTGATTCAAATGTAAAAGCAATGTTCCTTAGTATTGTGCAAGTTTCTTGCATTCTGCCGAGTTTTATCTCATCTGTAATGACGCTCAAGCACTAGTTTGGCCTTTAGATAGATTCATCATTTAGTGCAGCTGCTTTATTGCAATAGATTACATCATATAAATATATGTATACATACAATGTAGTTGTACAACTACATGTACATATATATACACACATAGAGAGATGTATTGATGCATGCATGTATGTATTATGTGCTCCTTTGAAATCCATGCTAAGGATGTGCAATGGATATACTTTGTTTGTGGCAATGAAAATTTGGCCAGACATTATTGAAGGCTGTTTTATTTCCACAATATTTGAGTTTTTAATTCAAAGTATAACCTAAATGACTTATGAGTGCAGGAAAACCTAGTGAATTTCATTGCTGGTGCATATTATGATTCATTTGATGCATCGACTTATGAATCACTTAAAATGGTTAAAAGCAATAGCCACAAGGAGAATAAAGACTTGAAACAGTATCGAGCTCAAAACAGGTATTCCTATTTACAGTATTTTCTTTTTAATTTTCTTTTTTCTCTTTTTTTTCTGAACATATCAAAGTGACAGCTCAAGCATTTTGTATCACTATGAGTGATAAATGATTCCAGATTTTCATTTGTTGATTTTTACATTAGGTTGATATCAGTGAGGATTTCAGATCTGATACTGTATGGTATCAATGGCAGGTACTTCGTCAATTCAATAGACTGCGCTTCTGTTCTAAACTGGATAAGGTCGACCCAATGTGGGAGGAACTAGCCAAGCTTGCTTTTCTTGATCAACATCCGTCACTGTATAAAACACCTTACAAATGTGTTTCTCCCATGCCCTTTGTTAGGCAGACTATCAAGAAGGATATTGTTAATTCATTCAAGATTCAAATTTCTATCAGAAAAGCATTTAAAAATAAGAAAAAAAAAACTTGGAGGCCTTGAACTGTTTTGTATAGAAATGGGATAACCATTTTCTATGTTCTGATCTATATATGCCTCAGTGTTAATTCTGCATAAGTTGAATTTTTTATGTAAACTAGGGACACTTTCCACGGGGAAATCTGTTCAGACGAGTCCAAATCAGATCTTTTTGCTGCTAATTCTATGGGGAATCCTGTTGAAAGCAAGTTTACCTCTTTGATTCCTTCAATTCTAATGCATTAACCATTGTTAAGTTTACCTCTCCTTGAGATTCAGCCTGTTACTGAATTCCAGAATTTTTTCAGTTCGAAGAATTCACGGCATATTTCTTGACTTCACTAGCAGATAAAGTGAAAAGACAAGTTGTTGAGGCAGAAGTAGTATTATAGACTCACGGCTTGGTTGTCAACATTTTTTTAACTCTATATGATGGACATATTGTAATTCTACACCTGCAATAAGTTTAAGATGTACAATTGGCAGTGCCTTTAATTTTGCACATTAATTAAAATTTTATTCAATAATATTCAGAAAGAGTTCTATATGTTATCAATTGAAAGGAGGTCTGCGAATCCATTTTTGCTTTTGTTGTAAGCTTGTCACATATGAGCATGTAATGCATTGTATCGAATAGGTTCCAGAGATGCTACACTTCCTGAATGACAGCGCTTCAACCAATGTAATTGCCACATCAAAAAGAATATCACTTATCTATATCAGTTTCAAACAGGAGTGAATGAAACAGGAGAATAAATGCCTTGTCTAATTGAATCGATGAGGAGCCTAGTTGCCATAGGAAATAGGATATTCTCTCCGTGAATACCCAATCCCCATACTAAATAAATGATGCTCTTCTTTTCTGTTTTACAGTCATCTTTGAAAATAAGAATAAAATCAATCATATTTAGTGGATCACAAAGAAACAAATAATATGACAACAAAGCCGTTTTTTTCAACCATAAATGAATACGACTTATATTATTGCATCAATATTATGAAATTAATATCCACAATATTATGAATCGATACAAGGCCCAAAGGAACATAACTGTATGACTTACAATTAGAAAAGTAAGCATTCAATATTGAAGAGTTATAATTAGTTTAGATTTTTAAATATGAAACGATTTTTTTCCAAGGCATGGCATATCAGTATTATGATAGCCAACTTCAGATTGTATCTCTTATATTTTTTTAAATATATGTAATTAAGATGTCTCAACTAGTAGCATTTATAATTGTGACATTCATATATGATTAATATATTCTAATAAAATTTATAATTATTTAATAATTATAAAAAATATTATACATATATTTCAATTAAAATAAGAATTGTAAAGCAATACAGAGAAATTGCCTAATTAAATTATTTAATATATAAATTATCATCCAACTCATTAAATTCTTGATAGTAAATTGTCCTTGCCCTTTACTTACAATCTAGCAGATCGAATCTCTAAACTATTTTTTATTCTCTATAATTATATCATACTTTAGTGCTGGATTTTAATATATAAATAATATGGTGTTTTACTTTAATCAAAACTTTAGTATTGAATGTTAAAATGCGAACAATATGGTATTTAACTCTTCTAATAAGTCATGCTTTAATGTTGGGCATTAGAATGTAAATATGGTTGATGTGAATTAAAGCATTGTTGTTGGACATTGAAATGTAAGTATGCTTGATGTAAAATAAAGCATTGTTCCTTGTCACTAATTTTCATAGGGATTCAGTAGTTTACAAAGTAAAACTTAGAGAACTTTTGTTCAAGACTTGTGCATTAACAATCCTTTTGGCTATTTTTTCTTTTCTTTTTATGGCACCTTTAAAGTTTGTCAGTATTGATTATCCATTCCCACATAGGAATACACTTATTTTTTGTAATAAACATTTTATATCTACTCATGCTCTCCTCATTCCAAATGAGTGACTAACAACACAAAATAGTGGCCACCTCTAGTGATTTGGTGGTTCTTGTGGAGAATGGCATTGAGTTGGTGACGATATGGATGTGTAATGAATACAATACAAATTGAGAGTCAATAAGAAGCTAAGGGACACATGACTTATAATATGTGGTGGTCTCCATGCATTAGGTGGGGTGCAATAGTGACTTTTATGAGAGCATAGCTATTATTATAAAAAGGGTCACAACTTGAGGGTGAGATGCAACAATGCCATTGTTTTGAAGAGATTTGTAGGCAACTTAAGGCCATAATAACTTTGTCGACTATGACAATTATCATGGTGGCTATTGACAAGGGTAAGATCAAGCAAAAATAAAAGGCAATAAGGGTCAAAAACACCATTTTTCTACTTTTACTACACCCTATCAACATCTTCTATGTCCTCTTACCACTCTCTACAATTCTTATGCTTTTCTATTCATTTTTACTATCTAATCTTTTGAGCTTATCCATAATGATTTTCCCTCAATACCATCACAGTTGTTTGAAGGAATTGAAATCTGGGTATTTGCCTTTCACTCGACTTTTTCTATGTAACCAGTTTCTTAGACATTGAAACCCTTCTTTAGTTGTTGGGTTAACTCTATATAGGCCATGATATGTTGTAAAAGGATGTAATAGGAAGATTTTAATTGAAGTTTGTGCTTTTTGCATTTTTAGTATTTCTTGTAAGATGGGAAAAATCAAGCTAGCCTAGATAATAGTGACAACCACAACACTACTAAGCTATTAACCCAATCTAAAACAAGAGAATACAAACAAATAGAGAGATCAAAATGAAAGCAAATAAAACAAAGCACTCCCCATTGCAGTTGAATCACTTCTTTTGTCTCTCCTTCTACTCTTGCAAATATGCCCTAAGATTTGTAGTCTAACTTGTGCAAATACAAGTGCAAATTGTAAGCAAGAAAGTTGGAGATAAGTGGTTGTTAACAAAAAAATGGAGGAGAAAGGCTTCTTTTATAGACAACCATTTGAACGGATGGACGAGATTGATCTTCTAGAAAGATCCCAAGATCAACGGTGGGGGATTGATGCACTAGAAAGTAGTGGGCTAGGGACGGATATTACGTTGAGGGCTATGACGCTGACGACTAAGATTAATGAGCAAGTGGAGGGATAATGGAGAAATCAAAAATTGCAAAATAATTAATTCATGAGAAAGGAATATTTGGCCAAGTGGAAAATGAATAATTCATTTGAATTATTTGTTTGGAAAAAGGCAAGTGGGCATTTATTTAAAACAATTTGCATAATTATTTTAATTAAATGAGAGGAAATATGAAAAGAGGTATTAAATAATTAAATTGAATTAATTATTTAATACAAGAGACACATGGAGGACAGTTAAATAATTTTGACAATCATTTAACAACTAGAAGAACTAAGAGGAGGAGAATAGTTAAATAAATAATTAATTATTATTATTTAACCATAGACGAAAGATGACAAGCAAATAATCAAATAAATAGTCATTTATTTAATTATTGAAGAAAGGGGGATATTAGCGACACTATTAATTTATTTAATTGATCAAGGGAGAATAAAGGTTAGGAAGTGAATTAATTAAATAATTAAAATTATTTAATTATCGAAAGACGAAGACCAAGAAAAATGACGCTCGCAAACTTCAAACATTTTTCAGTGTCTATATTTCTGATTTTAGCTAAGTAGGGTTATTGTTTCTAATAATGTAGATACCCCTACAAGCACATATTAACTACCTTAGTTTTCCCATTTGATTGGGGATGGTAAGAAAAGTTACAAGCCACTTAAGTACCTAAACAAGAGAATAAATTTCTCCAAAAATTACTAGTAAATATAGGACCATGATTACTTACTATTTAACCTTTAGTAGGTCTAGTGGTGAAGACCCTTTGTTGGTTGTGCCTCTATAGGAAATAATTGAGCCACCAACCCATTTGTACCCTTTTTAGAATCTCCTATATTTAGTAAGAACTCAAAAATTGTAGTGATGTTGCACATTTCACACATAGTTTAAACTCTTACCCTATGACTAGAAACATGTGAAAAGCTCTTATAAATCCATTTCAACTGTTCTCAAGGTAGTTAGGCATTGGACTCTAAAAATAATGTCAACTCCCCCCATAAGACTAACAAACATAGGACTATCTTGTCAATATTCTCCCATAGAGAGCTTAATGCTATGACATTTTCTAAAACAAATAACTATTCCACCATTTGCAATCATGGCTTGAACTCTAGAGTTGGATAGACAACAATTTATGTATATAGTTACTTTACTATCGAATAAGTTGAGTACTACTTGAGTCAATTAGTTTTGTCACCTAATTTTTTAAAAACTCACTACCTTGAAGGTTTATGAAGTGCTTAAACTTGAAAGTGCATGTCAAGAAATAGTTGGTTGTAGTTCTTCTCTTGTCTCCTCATTAGCCTCTATTGCTAGGTCTTCACCCATTTCTTCTTCATTTGCAACTTCAATGTAGAACAATTTATTTTCTCCACACTTATGTTCTTGACTCCAATTCCTATTATAGAACTTCACCAAGGCCTTTGGACAAAATGCTAGTACTAGATTGAGCCATGTAAGATGAACAAATGCACACTCTTAACTGCGAGACGAAAAACAAAGAATGCAATAAAATAATACGGGAGAATGAATAAATAAGCATAACGATTAAGCCATGAATGAGATGTACATATAGCAAAGAGAATAAAATACTGCCAAGAATAGTGGAGAAGACTAGGCAATCGACTCCCACTAACAAAGAGTGGTGGTGTGTTAAATTCCTCAATATTGCACGAGGTGGTTAGCTAACTCTCACTAATTGGGACACCTAATTAAGCTTAACACCATGTGTAAATATCCATGTGCATAATGTATGAAATAATATATACATTAACACCCCCTTAAACATAGCTTAAGTGGGCATAAAGAAATTGGATCTTGACAATTAGGCCTAATGAGGTACTCAAGTACAATGCAAAATCTCATAAAGAGGAGAAAGGTGAAAAACCCAGTGGGGAAAACTCCCCCAAAATAGAGAAAATTAAGTGAAGAGGACTAGAAATCCCCCCTTGAAGTTGATGTTTTTGAAGTAGATTGCACCCCAAGAAGAGCTCATAGATGAATGAACTTGCTCTCAGTGAAAGGTTTGGTGAAAATGTTAGCAGCCTATTCTTGAGACTGGCAAAAGATGAAGTCAATGATATGATATGAAGAAGGTCCCAAATATAATGCATGTAAACCTCTGTGTTTGGTCCACTAGTACTGGACCAAATTCTTGCATATCTAGATGGTGCTCTGGTTGTTATAATAGATAATTGTGGTTGCTTGAATGGAATTCCAAACTCAGTCAGAATGCCTTGAATCCAAAGAGCCTTAGTAGTTTTTTTAACAACCTCTCTATATTTTACCTTTTTGGATGATAAAGAAATAACAATTTTCTTTTTGCTAGATCAATTGAGAGGACCATAACATAGTGAGAAACAATAACCTAAAGTGGACTTGCAACTTTGAGTATCACCAACCAAGTCAACCTCTATACCAAATTTGAAGTGAATTTTAAATCAGATAGTACCCTAAAGGTAGTGAAGGATCCTCTTAGCTTATTTCTAGTGCAACTCATGAGGCTCCTAGATGAATCTCAAAACCATGCCTACTTCATATGAAACATTAGTCATGGTATGAATATCAACTAATGGTGTTGTACAACTAGCCTCAAGCTTGACTCCAAATAGAAAAGGATTTGAAGATGGCTTATAGTCAATCATGTGAAACCAAGCAAGCAAATCAACGATATACTTAGGTTGTGCAAGAGTGATCCCTGAGTTGTACTATGAAATATTAATACTAAGGAAGTCATGCAATAAACTCGAGTCTATCATGTCAATTTTTTCCTATAGAGTCAAATTCACTACTGCAATAGAAGATGAAGCTCCAAATGATCAAAAGATCATCAACACAAAGTACTAGTATCAACAATGAATCATCCTATCACAAGAGATATACATTAGGATTTGAGTGGCACCTAGTGAAACCAGAAGCTAATAGGAAGGAGTCCATCTGTTACACCCCGATTATATAGCTACTAAGTTATTAGTACTAGATAAGGAATATGTGTTTGAAAAGACAATTTTATAAATAAATAAGATATGATGCACCATGTTATCAATATGAGTTTTGTACATCAATGATTGTCTCATTCTTATGTTGTTCAATTGATGTTAATCATGGTGAAAATGTGCATTATGAATGAGGTTAATGTGTGATGTTGTTATATCTTGTGAAGTTTATATATATTGCTATTGTTGTGAGCATTTGATTGTCGTGAGTTTATGACTGTGGATACAGGTATGTGAACCAGTCCTCCAAGTGGAGGGGAAATATCACTTGGGAGAGGGGCTTGGTCGTTTAACCGGTAATGTTAATTAGTTGAGCATACACACACATCATGATGGGTATAGAGGAACCAAGTCAAATAAGTTAGTCTTGATAAGTCATCCATAGGCTTTAGGAGTTTGGTTTACTTCTTTGTGCTTTGTGAGTAATGATTGTTTGTTGTCAGACTTACTATACTATGACCCCTTGTATGAATGATGTGATAGATATGTGTTAAAGGTTGAGTGGGTACGTATACACATGTATACATTGTGTACACGTATCTATATGTATAGACATATCAATACATGTGTACGTTAAGTAGATGGATATGCTCATATGCATGTGTCGACATGTATATATGCATACATACGTATACACAAAAATATATATGGTTATACGCATGTATATACGTACACACCCCGCCTAATATCTGTGGTGAAAATAATATTTTAATATTATTGTCCAGGAAATTTACATATATATGTATGTATAAATGTATATATCAATGAAGTAATTATATTTTATGATATATACATAGATACATAAATACATGTGTAAATATATATATATATATATATATATATTTATATATTTATATATTTTATAAGGTATAAAATATATGTATAAATATTAAGGTAATATATATATACATTATGATGGTAATGTCGAAAATATATATATTTATATATATAAATATATTAATACTTAATAAAAATACATATATTATAAAATATATAAATATACATTATTAAATATTTAAAGTAAAAATATTTATAAACTCCAAAGTGGAAATATTTGTAAATATTTAAAAGAATAAATATTGAACTCAAAAGTAATAAAGTTAAAAGATTTAAATCTTTTAACATGAGCAAGTTTATTAAAGTGGACTATTAAAAGAAGATAGTTGCTAGTTTTGAGCAAAACATGGAGACTTCATAAAGTATCGAACCTTTTTCTTCACATAAGGAAAAAGAAAATATGAAACAAATATTTGGTGTAAACATTTGAAAAATAAACCAAAACACAGTTGAGAGTTTTCCTGTGAATGGAAGAAAACTTCAACGCAGCAAAAACGATGGAGGAAAATTTCAGTGTTGGATAATAGGAAATGCCAGCCAGTGGTTCTGTGTTGTAACAAGCTGAGACTTGACAAAGTCGCAACAAAATGAGTCATTTGTTTTTGTGTGCCAGACAAGGACGTTTTTCCTGTAGGTGGCAATTTATGAGTTTTAAGTTGAATTTTTCTAGTAATGTTGGCTCCAAGAGGGTCGATTCACTCCTTTTTGAGATGACATAAGGTTTATTTGCTTGCCAAGTGACTTTTGACTGCGTCTGGGCACCTTGTTGTCATTCTACATGCCCATAAAGAAGGAAATTGTTGCAGTTACGGGCCTATAAATACTTGCCCAACCATTCATTATTGGATATCCTTGAGTAACTTGTTTCTTGCGAATTTGAGAGCTCCCTTGTCCATTATCCAAGCTGCTGTGTTCATTTCTATTGTTGCATTTTATCATTTTGCTGAGAGTGTGAGAATTAGAAGCTTTTACTAGCTGTTGTTAATTGACTGTGCTAAATCCCTTGTAGAAGAGTGAATTAACAACTTCTATTAGAGAAGTGTTAATTAAGAAGAGTGATTTGAAGGAGTCATCAACATTGAAAGAAATTTTTTGCAAAGCAGCCGTCTCCAATTGGGAATTCTGGAAGTTGCTGACGGAACAATGCTGGGAAAAGAGCTCATTATAACAGGCATGATATCTATTTAATAATTCTTGTTTGAACGCTGCTCTCTTTTATTCTTGAGTTTGAGATTTTCAATTAGATCATATTGCAATTAGTTCATAGAAATTTAGTAATGTCTTGATGAATTTTCATTGCATTTAGAGACAAATGTGTGAGGAATTTTGTTATATTTAAAGGGCAAGTTAATAAGGAAAACCAATGCAATTAAGGGTAAATGCTTAGGAAACTCAATGCATTTTAATGGTAGAATAAAAGAAGGATTTAAAGATAAAAGGGTTGTAAAAAGGGAAACAAATGTTTAAGAAGCTTAAGGGCAGCTTTACTTAATTTGCAATATTCAATGAAGGGTTTTTATGTGCATTTGATTGAGCTTGCAATTTTGTATGATCTTCGTATATGGAGAATACATAGAGTATTTAATATCTACTAGGAACGAAATGATGTCAAAACCAAGTATGACCTTTAGCTTATGTTATTAGGTTAACTCTGACAAGCTTCACTCCTAGGATAAAGATTTCCGAAATTAGGAGTTAGGATATTAGATACTTGATTATTGACTCATTTCTTAGTAGACCGTTTGAGGTAGGAATTTTGGGGTAAACTGAACCCATTGAAGGACATAGCCTACGCATAGAGTAAGGTAGCCCAAAGTCAAATCGGCCTTGAGTAGTGTAAGTGATAGATGACTTACTCAGTCGTTTACTGAACCAAAATACTATGACCATAGTAATGTAATGTACCTACATCCTCTTAGATCGGGAGATGATTACATTGTCAATTCACAGTGATCCAATAAGTACATACTAGTTTGGGATTGTGGGATACAAGAATCTAGTTATGTAGGACACACCACTATGCTCAGTTGGTTAACAGAATCGGTTACTCAACCAATCCTTTAGACGAAGGGAGGGCCTTTCATTGAAAAATTAATGTGCGGGGGACCACATTATTAGTCTGTGGTTAGTGGAAAAGCACCTGAGTGATGTTTCTCCTCCACAATCAGACGTCTAAAGAACCAAGATTTGAAAGGGAAGATCCTGGACCGTCTTACTTCTATTTGTGCAAAAGTTGTTTAAGCTGTGTATGTACTCTTATGCTTTCGTACTCTGTTATTCATTTTGAAAAGGAAAAAATTATTTTGTTGTGAAAAGCTTTAAATTGTATTTATATGATGTATTTTAGTTTGAAAAGAAAAGAAAATTTTTAGTACAGTGTTATTTACTCATTTACTTTTGTTATAAGTTGTACAAATTAAGGAATTTTTATTTCACGTATAGGATAGGTCATTACACCATCATGGTATACCAAGCCCAAGGGGTTTTAAGGTAATGGAGGGATTTCATAAGTTTGCAAACTCAGGATGATTCTTGAACAAACCCTAGTTTTCTAGTTAGGTCTTGTCCTTAAGGTCTCCATGAAGAAAAGAACTCTTTATATCCATCTAGTGCACATCCCAACCATGTGCAATGGAAATAACAAGTGTGAGTTGGATTGAAGTCATATCAGCCATGGGTGCAAATGTGCGTGTATAGTCAATGCCAACAACTTGTGAAAACCCCTTGGCAACCAAATGTGCATTGCATTATCAACCGACCCATATGCAACAAACTTAGTCCAATATATCCATTTACATCGAATCGACTTCCTTCCCTTAAGAAGTGAATTCAAATCTCATGTGATTTATCATTAAGGAATCTTATTCCTCATGGATAGTACCATCCTACTTAGATATGATTGATGCCTCTTAGAATTTCTATGGATCAGAGGTTGGGGCAAATAAAGCATATGGCCCACTATGATAGACTAACCTCCCATTTGTTGGATTCCCTACCCAAGTACTTGCATTCTTAAGTGTCTATCTAATCCAAAGAGGGTGAGAAGTTGGCGAGTCAAGTGCTAAAACATCCTCCTCCAAAACATGTGTATAAGTAGATGAAGATAACTCCCCACCACTATCCTCACAATTAGAACTGAAATAAGAAGAATACTTTGCCTCAAGAATTTTTTGTGGATGGTCTAAGTTGTCAGAAGAATAATCAAATCCAAGTGATTCCATAATAGAAGGAGAAATGTCAAGTGTAGAGTCAATAGGACTGTCTTGAAACTTAACACTCTTCTCAATGAACAACTCATGTGTAGTAGTGTAGATTAGGTGATAACTTTTCACACAATTTGGATAACCTACAAATATGCAAGGTTTGGACTATGGTTCCATTACCTTGTGATTATGCTTTGGTATACATGTCATGGTTGGAGATTTGAAGACCTTGAAGTGCTCAATTGATTGTTTCCTATTGTCCAAGCTTCAAAGCAAGTGATTCCCTTCAAGGCTATGTGAGGAACCCGGTTCTAAATATAACAATAACAGTTGATTTCTTCTACCTAGTACCATGGTGTAAGTCGCTGGAGTGTATCATGTAGTTAGCCATCTCTTTTGAGGATTTTTTCTTACATTCTACAAAACCATTCTATTTAGGAGTATAAGGAAATGTGTGCTCCAAGTCTATTCCCTCTATTGTACAAAACTACTCACCCCTATTATTTGTCCAAAGAGCCTTGATGGCTTTCCCTATTTTTAGAAAGAGCCTTGAAGTCTCAAAATTTGTTGAATACCTCAATTTTTTGTCGAAGTAGACCCATGTGTATTTGGAGAAGTCATCTATGAAAGTGAGAACATTTCCAGCCTTAGTGAAAGATGAAAGGAGAAATGTCCTTGATACATGATTGTGAATAAGCTCCATTACATGTGTAGCCCTCCATGATTTTCCTTTGTCAAATTTCTCTTCAAGATGCCTCCCAAGGGTATAACCCTCACAAAGACCCTTAGATAATCTAACTCTAGACAACCCTATAACCATACCCTATTGTATAATTTTCTCAAGGAAGCGATGGTTAAGGTGGCTAAACCACTCATGCCAAAATTTGCTAACTTCACCTAGATGAGTAAACAATGTTGTAGGAGAAACATCAAGTGCAAAGTGAGAGAAGGTTTCTAACTTGGCTTGGTGATCCACCCTTCCCAAAGCTAACAAATTGTTGTTGTGTAACTCTCTAATCTCAATAGATTCTAGTGAAAAATGAATGGTCATTCCCTTCCCTGTGTGGGTAATCTAATACAATGATAAGAGATTAGTTGAAAGAGGAGGCACAGTTAGAACATTTGTGAATGTTCCACCTTCAACTTCAACAAACCCTCTCTTCAATTTCTATTGGAGTGTCATCACCCAAAGTGATATAAGACATACTATAAGCATTTAAGGAAGAAAAATCACCCTGTGAAGAACCCATGTCTTGTGAGCCACTTGAGTCAATGATCCAAGATAGAGTTGATGATGATGATGTAGTGGAAACTAGAGCCTTGCCCTTAGATTTCTCTTTACCTTTTCCTTTGCCTTAGTAGATTCTTGACTTGATGAAGATTGTTTGATAGATTCAGGAACCCCTATGTTGTGCTTCTCAAGAAGATGTGAGAGTTGGTCAATATGTTTCTTCATATATTTGTGCTCATCATGCACAAGTTTCTTGTAATAGGAACCCTTAAATTTTTCTTTCTTAGGTTTCCTTTGATCTGAAGAAGTTTCACTGTTGGTTTTGAAGGATTCTGATTTTTTATCTTTCTTAGTCTCTTTGTCCTTCTGAGTGTTTTTTTTCTTCACCTTATTGTTTGAAGCCTATTGTTTCCCATCCCTAGCAATAAGGTCTTGATGTTTTGAAGACTTTAATGTGTCCATCTATATTAACTTATCATGCTCCCTAGTCAAGTTTGCAATGCAATTATCTAGAGAAGGCATTTTCCACCTAGCTCGAATAGCCCTTTTGGTGGCATAGAATGCAAATACAAATGCAGAATAGTCAGGATCTAATTTAGAGAGTATAAAAAGAACTAGTTGGTCCTCTTTTTTCTCTATTCCACATTCTTTCAATTACAAACTTAATGATTTGAACTTAGTGAAGAAGTCCTCAAGGGTGTCAAAGGAACTAAGGCTCAAACTTATGAGCTCATTCTCTAACTCAAGACCTTTCGTTTCATTCATCTTCCCAAAATGTTTCTCTAATGCAAGCCAAACTTCCTGGAGTGTGTTCAAGGATTCTACATGAAAGGGAAGTTTAGGAGACACATTAAGACAGTAATCTAAAGGCTTGATCACATTTGTTAAACCACTTTTCTTAAACTTCCTTAGGTTCTTTTCCAGCACCAATAGTTACTCTATACACCCCTTTGTTCTTTAGCACAAATTGTACTTTTAGTTTCAAATCATGATAATTAAAAGGTTTTAATGGTGTGACAGTCTGATTTGAATCCATGATTGGAAACAAATTGTTTCCAAAAAGAATATATAAAAGAAAGTATGAAAACAAATACAGAAGTGCATACAACACAACACAATACACCCCCTTCCCAAAGATTTTGACACTTTATTGTTTAGTGCATAGACAAGTCTAACGGAATGGAAAAAACACTTAATAATTTTAGTGTGATAATGTTTCCAGTAGATTGAACATTTAAAAAAAATGTTAACTTTAAAGAAATGACACTGAATTTCGAATTGCCAATCAAAATTTACAATAATTTTACTATTTTCCTTCTGGCCTGTTGATGGTGCTACTTTCTCCTCCATGGCTATGGTTGTGGGTATGCACACTTTCATCGCGGATTTCTGCACAGTTTTAAAAAGAGATCAACCATTCTTTTGATGCGGGGGTCTCCAGGCCCACACAAAGATCAACATGCCACTCAAACAGAGATAAGATCACAACTTTCAACGCAGGTTACCCGAACACAGATAAACACACTCGCCCGAACAAATATGAGATCACCGCATCAACACAGGTTGTTGGAAGATCGAATGGGAATGACAAATTGAGCAGATCACAGATCGGCCTCTACTCGGCCTCAATGCAATTCAATGTACCTCTTTCATGGTGATTGGTCCTCACAAACTCCAACTTTTGAATGAATGAGATTTTAATGCCGTTCATGAGACCAAACGAGTAAATGAAACCCAAAAGGGCTCTGATACCATGTAGAATTTCACCAAGACCTCTGGACAAAATTCCAGTGCCAAATTGAGCCACACAAGATGAACAAATGCATGCTCCCATCTGCGAGGGAAAAAAAGGAGTGCAAGAAAATAATACATGAGAATCGATAAATCAAGATAATAATCAAGTCATGAATGAGATGTACATATAGAAAAGAGGTAAGAAATTTCCACCAAGAATAATGAATAAGATTAGGCAGTGACTCCCACTAATATAGAGTGGTGATGAGTTAATTTCTTCAAAACTCATAAGAGGTGGTGTATTAACTCTCAGTAACTAGGACACATAATTAGGCTCAACATCATGTGTAAATATTCATGTGCATAATGCATGAAATAATATTTACACTAACCTCTATCACAATTAAAATGTAACCATTTTTCTCTCTTCTCTTCAATTTATTGAGTTAGTTGGATAGACTAAGGAAATGATTGTGTAGGAGTGCTCATTTCTCGTAAACTTGTGAATGGCTTCCTTTTGGTGACTAGTTCCTTCTTTGCTGCTCTACTTGCCATGAAGATAGCCTTAGATATAGAACTTGGATTAAACACACACTTCATGTTAGATGTGATCCTTGAGCCCACCTAGAAAAATTCATTCAAATTTTCATTTGTGATTATCTTTAGTCATAAAGATATATTTTATGAATGTTGCATATAATCCTTAACAAATCTTATTTCACATAATTTAGCTAACTAGTTGAAGTAGCTCTATTCAACACTATTACAACAGTGCAACTATAATTCATTAGTAAAAATTGATCAATTAACATTGAGGCCCCTCTTAACATAAAGTCATCGATACCAAATGAACTAATCTAATTCTAGATATAAAAGAAGCCATTCTTACCTTCTACCCACTTGGAACTTGATGTAAATCAAAAAAAAAAAATCCGTTTTATTTATACATGGTAGTTGATCCTTTCCACCAAGCTTACATATCCACATTCAACAGTAGGCTTTGAAATCTTGAATGAGTGCTAGCATTTGGCTAAAGATTGGCTTGTCCAAATGATTTGTCTTGATAGATAAAAAAATGTGTTGTTATCGTCGTTGTGTGAGATATATTCTTAGACTTATGATATTATTTCCTTGATGCTAGCCATTTCTCCTTAGATTTCAAATTTGACACTATTTATTTCTCATGTTATTTTAGATTTGCATATTTTGCATACCTTCTAGTTGGTGCAATTTTCCTCTTCTAAAGACTCCATCAAATTTGAAGTTTCTCATGATCATACACTAAATCTATATCCTTTTTGTTAGGAGTTTTCTTAACGTGTCAAAATTCTTGCCTCAACCTCTAGTATGTGGCACCTTTTAGGAAAGGTATCTCAACCTTGCTCATAATGTTAAGAATACAAAAAATGTAAGTTTTGGGCTATAAAACATAAAAACTCAATTTTTAGGCCATAGAGGTCATTTTAGCCAAATAAATCTTTTGAATTGTTTGGCATTGATTCCATATTGCTTGACATCTAGATCTCTTTAAGCTCTATAATTTTAGAAAGGACCCAATTGGTCTCCTGGATCAAAATTAATGGCCTTTAGAAGTTGGGCCTCCCACATTAGAAATGTAAAAACATCTAGAAGACATAAAAGAGTTTTAAGATGGAGTTAGACTTGTTGACCAACTTATGACACAGGTTAAGATGTGTCATAATACATTATTAAATGGATATAATGAAGCCAAAATGGAGTACGCCCAAGTTGCTGAGTGAATTATGAAAAATGTATGGTAGGTGGAAGGAATAAGTTATTTTCAACCTGTGGATTGATCTTGGGATTTGGGTGTTGAAATTTTAACTAGGGATATGGGTGCCACAATTTTGGGTGGTTTTAAGACATGGTTTCCTAATTAGCATTTGATGGTTCCAAATATTTCTTATATACTATCTATTTTGTCCTTGATATGGAGGCTTTGATAATGAGTTTTGTAGGTATTGTTATACTATTAGAATTGCTCCAGATCTTTGGTTGGTGATACTTCTATAAATATTAGACTTTGTAAGTGTATTTTAACCCCTGGTTATTGAATAATACATTGAATTAATTTGGAGTGGGGTTTTATCTGAAAAGGGTTTTTCGCATGTAAATCACTATGTTATGGTATATTGCTATTATATTTATTTCCTTGTAATTATCTAATTAGTTTAGTTTTTACACACATCCTGTTGGAAATGTTGTCATTGATGTCAAATATGAGAGGACAAATGTTGTCATTGATGTAAAAAGAAATGGATAGGATTATTGGCAAGACTATTATCCATGTGTAGCAGGTTGATAGCAACAGATTTAGACAGATCTTCAAAAAGACATATGAAAGAATTTATGAGTAGATTTGTAAAGAATGAATAAGTAGTTTCAAACATGAACAAAATTAGGATGCAAATCTGAAGGTGAAGTCTCAAACATGAAACAACAATCATTCTAAAGTAGCAACAATTAAAGTTGGGTAATAAACAACAAAACAAATAAAAGTGAAAGTAGTGATTAAGTGTTGATAGAAGATAGTTTTTTAGTAAAAAGACAAAAAGTGAATAAGACAAAATCACTAGAGGACAATTTGGAGAAAAAGAGAAAAGTGAATAAGACAAAATCACTAGAGGACAAAATTTGTTAAGGGAAGGGCTGCAATTTGTTTGTGAAGGGCTTTTAGAAACAAAGAGACATATCCATCTACAAAAGACATATCTATTGAAAAGGTATAAGAGGTAAATGATAGAAACATTTGCGGTGTGTGTGTAATGAATATTATATGAATAAGAGCAGATTGAGAAAGGGTTAAAGGGAAGAAATATGAAGTCCATTTGAGATTCATATTGATGAAGATATGCTGCCATATATGAAGGTCAAATGCAAATACATATATGACAAATATATATGAAATTTGAGAGTTGAATGTTGAGAAAGATAGTGCAGTTTTAAAGTGAATTTATAGATCAAATTTGTGAAGAGAGGATTGTGTGAAGGGATGTGAGGTGTGTGGTGTGAAAGACATAGAAGAATATCATATACACCAAACAAATGAAAAGCAAAGTTTAAAAAGATTATTTGCAGATTTGTTAGTGAAAAGACATGATTGTTCAAATGGTTGTATCAATTTCAAAGGGTTGCATCCATTCATAGAATCATTGAAGACATAAAGGAAAGTGGATAAGTGTTGAGTATGCCTGAATGATTATGTGAAAACAGGTGCAGAATTATGCATTATTTGTGTGAGCTTTAAAGAGGCATCTTACATCACAAAGAGGAGTTAAGTTGAGATAAAAGACAGATTTATGAAGATCATGTTGCAGATCTGAGTGAATGAGATTGTAGTCAATTTTTGAGCATTGTATGAAGGAACTATAAGGAAAACTTATGTAGAACATAAGAGAAGACCTATGAAGCATATTGGAGAAGTCTTTTAAAAGAGATGAACAAGCAGACTTAAGAGAAATCTATGAGCAGACTTTGTGATGATTTTATGAGCAAATTTATTGAAGAATATATGACCAGATTTGAAAGAGAGTTTTTGCCATATAAGTGATCAGATTTGTTAAAAAGCCTTGCATCATTCAAAGTCAGATTTGTGTGGCAAGTTTATGATCAACTTACAACATATTCAAGAAAAGAATTGTAGCAAAGAAGGAAAAGATTATATTTGCAGATTTCATGAAGGAATTGTGAAGCATAGTTTGGATCAAATTTGAAGAAAGAAATTAAGCATAATTGCAATCAGATTTGAGAAAAGAAGTTGTGCATATGTTGGATCAGATTTGAAAGAAATATATTTGAACGAAATTGTCCATCATCCGTTGAAGAAGCAACATTGAAAGTGGAACATTATTCTTGAAGTTATTATCTTTGCTAAGTTGGTGCTTGGCAAGTGGGGGTTGGTGCCTCCAGTAGGTTGGTGCCTACGAACATTAAGGGTTGGTGCTCCTTGTAGGTTGGTGCCTACTAAATCAGCATTAGGGGTTGAAGCTCCTTGTAGGTTGGTGCTTACTAAATC
>VDFB02392783.1:0-28935 GCA_007258455.2 Sequoia sempervirens | reverse complement strand
CTCTACAATTGGGTATATAGTTGATGATAAGGACTTAACCATGCTCGCCCTCAATGGGCTGCCTTTGTCTTGGGAATCCTTCATTCAAGGAATCAGTGCAAGATCGAAACTGCCTAAGTTTGATCGCCTAAGATCTGATTTCATTCAAGAAGAATCAAGGTTAGTGGCAAGAGGAGTCGGTCAAAGTTCAAAGAATGAAGACATTCATGTCCTTGCTTCGCATGTCTCAAAGAAGAAGGAAAAAGATGGAAAGAAAACCTTCTTCAAGAGAAATCGGGACAAGGGAAATGACAATGCACCTCCATCCAAGAAGAAGAGGGATATGTCCAAGATTCAATGCTTTAGGTGTGATGAGTTTGGACACTTCGCCAAGGATTGTCCAACTAGGACAAATCAGCATGCTTCATTTGCAGATGCAAATAAGTCCTCTCCTCAAAAGGACTCCAGAGAATTTCTACTTTGAATTATGGGCCTGTGTTCAAATCGTAAAAGTTGCATGTTGATCTGTGCTTAAAACCATAGTATCTTACAGTATTCTTTATTTGTTGTATCTTGGACATTGCATACTTAAGGAGTGTGTTACTTCCCTTAACTTGTGATTCTTTGAATATTTCTATTGTGAGTTGATCTAGACTTCATGTAAATCCTTTGAGGTATGTCCTTGAGATAAAATCAGCAAAAGATAAGAGATTGGTATCCTTTCGTTGTGATAGGTTGATCACATCGATACCCTTCTCCTATGCATGTGTTGTGATAGAATCTTGAACTCTTGGGAGAGTTGATTCTACATGCTAACCATTTATGCATTCAAGAAGTCTGCAGCTGTGCAGATTATTCTTTTATTGTGCAGAGTTAGGCACTCTCAAGAGGAGCAAACAAATGGATGAACGAAGAAGCTATATCAAATATGATAGAGATAAGTTCCTTTATCCCTTTAGCTTGATTTCTCTTAGAATGATTTGATTATTCATGTTCTAACATTAGCCATAAATTCCCATGTGTTCATACTAAATTGAGATAGCAAAACTGTATGATTCTAGTCT
The DNA here is from genome assembly GCA_007258455.2 of Sequoia sempervirens. Lineage (NCBI taxonomy): Eukaryota > Viridiplantae > Streptophyta > Pinopsida > Cupressales > Cupressaceae > Sequoia > Sequoia sempervirens. The sequence goes on along the minus strand of VDFB02392783.1, from coordinate 27,892 downwards.
TGAAAATCAAAAACAATTGGTAACCTCTCTCTAAATGCTTTGTGAACAGCTAGAAGCCGAAAAGTTATGAGAGACTTCTTGGGGAGTTCTAAAGCAGAAATCAAGAGGGAGTTATGTACCTTGCTGAGAAGAAGTAAAGGTCACAGCATCGCAAGGTCAAAGATTCAGAGGGAGCCAACTAAAGCTTTAGCAGATGATTGTGCTACAGACCAGAAGGGAACCTCTAGTGATTGCTTCAGCTGAGTTCCGCTATGAAGAAGAAAGCAGTCTTCTGTAACACTGCATACAGAGAAGGCCAAGTACACTACAGCCTGTGAGTTAGCTCAAGAAGCAGTACTACTGAAGGCTGTACAGTTGAGATACATCATCACTGATGAGCAGATGGCAGATATTCTCACCCAATTTCTCACCAGGATAAAAGCTTGTACACTCTCGAGACAAGCTTGGTATGGTGGAGAATCCAGCCTTGACTGAGTATGAGTCTCAGTATCAGTGAGCCTTGCTTAATGAGTTCTTCTCTGTGAGAGAAGTTCGAGGTGAAATCCCTTGTTAATGCATTTTCTTCTGTGACGGAAGAATTTGAGGTGAAAGCCCTTGTTTCTACCCTCTGAGAGAGTCATGGTGGATGTCATGTGTGCGACTCCATGACATATGATGTACTTGTGTTTCACCCTCTGGGAGAGCCATGGTGAAAGTCACAATGAGGTGACAACATCACGCAAGTGATGAACACTCGTACTTACTATTGCATCTTCTTCTGCGACGGAAGAATTTGAGGTGAAAGCCCTCGTTTCCACCCGCTGAGCTGAGTTGGATGTCATGTGTGTGACTCCATGACAACATCACGCAAGTGATGAACACTTGTGCATACCACACATGAGGTGTATCCATTATATCACATTAAGGTGATATGCTTTCACGATGAGGTGATAAGCTCATCTCTATACATGGATGTAGCCATAATTTTCGTTATCACATTGAGGTGATACTTCTCTCCTTACATCTGATTGCAAGGAATGATGGGTAATGGATGTCATATTGAGATGTTTGTGCAGCTAGAAGTTCTCTCCCTAGCTGAGAGGGAGTGTTGATGCATTAGCAGCGTCGGTAGCTCCTTCTAGCTTAGTATTTTTATTGAAGACATAAATTAAAGATAGCCGTAGGCTATTTAATTTATGCTCATTATCATTATGCTCATGGCCGACATAAAAGTTAATTAGAATACATTTAAATCAAAGCCGTCTATCATTAAGAACATTAATGTTTATCTCAAGATGGCCGACCTCTTGTGAAGAGGAGTGAAATCTTTATGAAGGCCGACATACATGATGGGATGCGTCTCTTTCACTGGCATATATATTCAACATAATTCATTCATGCTAAGCATCGAAGGGCAGTCTGATCATTCACACAAGTTGTTCTAAAGCCGAATTCAACTGTTGATCTAAAGTGCGAATCCAGTAAATTCATCAAAGCGAATATTACCATCACTTCAGAACGAATCCAGTGGTCTGACCTTTGTGGAAATCATTAAAGACACAGATCATATATATTTCTGGATGCGTACACTGCTGAGTCCAGGGCGAATCCATTCAAGGGTGATCAGCGAACTTACTGATTTGAGTCATACTGAAGCTTAAGTCAAATCTCTGGCTGTCTTCCACTGCGAGCTGAAATTGAGGATCATCAGGTTGGCAAAGCTGTTAAGTGAGTATTTACTCAAAAATTTATCATTGAACTCATCTAATCAGTGACATCGTCAAGTGCTAGACTGTTAGAGAGATAAGCGAACTTTGTCATCTCTGTTTGCTGCCTTTACCAGGTGTGATCTGAAGGCTTCTATTTGTCTTTGTTAAATTTTCTTTGATACTGTATATTGGTCTGGTGTTAAGACCTCATTGTATCTTGTAAAGACTGCCACTGTTGCATTATAAGTAAGAGAGATCTTTGTTGCTGGGTTTTTTTCTCCCTCAAGAGGAGGGTTTTCCCAGGGTATATGCTGTGTTATCTTGTCTGATTTATGTTTTAATTCTCTCCGTATTTAATCTGTTCACACAAATTAACAGGCTGTTGGTGCCATACCATGGAGGAGTTCAATTCAATTATGTGAGTAGGATCTCACATTTTCAATTACCTAGGGTGTTTGATGTAGGAGCATTATTGAATTGAAGTTGCTGTCTAGCACCAACCAAAAACAAGTTTTTTTTCAATAATTGGTGTGCTTCTTGTGGCATTGTCTTGAAACTTTGAAGGTCATCACACTAAGTGATGGGTATGTTTGTGTTTTCCTTTTCTCACCACTTAAGACTCAAGTTGGAAGTTGGAATTGGCATTGAGAAGAATGTATTAACAGGCTATCTTGCTGAGTTTGAAGGTCAAGCATCTTCATACAACCATTTGAATAATTTTGAACATGGTGAAATGAGCTACAAGTTTCCACTATCTTGTTTTCCTTGTGTATGGGAAAACATAGCCAAATGTGAGCAGGGGTTGGAGAGTATTTAATCTGGAAATTCTGTTTTGTCATGATTAGAGGGATGCCACTAATCTATTCAAATTCACAAACATCCAAAAGAACTCTCTTTGAAGAGAAGCAATAATCTTGCATTGTTTAAGGTGTTTTTTTGCATGATGAAGGTTGTAGGTTGATGGTCCATTTTGGGAGAAACTCTAACTGCAATTCTTGTGGCATGGCTGTGAGGATGGAGTAGGGTTGATCATATGTTGAATGGGCAGCACCAAATAGGAGTTTTGGGGCAAGCAAATCATTGAAGTATTTTTTTTAGCAATTGTTAGGTGTAAAACATTCTTGAGGATGAAGAAAAGAAAGGATTACCTATTGAAAATAGGAAAAGAACTTGATATAGTAGAACAGTAGCAAAATTTGGAGATATAGGCCAAAATAGAGAAAATACAGGGGACGTGTGGGCCACTTGAAGGTTAGAATGATTAGGAAGCTCTTACAAGGAACCGGCAATAGATTTGAAATGGATTTTCAATCCTAATGGAGGATAAATAAAGTTCTGTATGCATCTCCTAGTCTAGTGAGAAGTTGGGTGGAGAACTTTTTTGTGAAATGTTAGACAAAATGCATTTTTCTCAGTTTCTGCTATAACAATCAAAGAACGGCTAGAAAATGTTGTTTTTGAGTTATTTGGAAGCTTTGATGCCTAAGAGATATTTTGTAGGAGAATAAAATCTTATCCAAGAAGTTTGAGTTGTTTAATCCTTTTGATATGCTTTGAAAAGGCCTAAAAGCTCCATTTTTATGAGATAATTGGTCCTTGTTCCAGTTAGGGTCCATATGAGGTGGGAAATATGTAATGTCCCCTTTTCCTAGGCAGTGGTCAGACGCAGTGGTTAGTGTACCAACTGGTTCCCGTAGGCTAACAGGGTGTTCAGGGGACCCCTTTGAGGGTGATCTTTGGTTCTTCAACAAGCCTTTCGGTGTTTATTTCAATACTCTTCAACTTAGTGTCCTAGTTTATTTGTGGTGTGCCTTCCGGAGGCCATTTTGGACATTTTGACACACACTTACTATTTTTAGTAAGTCACTTGGATGTGTTGCTCATACTTATTATTTATAGTAAGTCATGGGTATGGTTAGCTGGTGGAGTTACTACTTTTGGCATGGTGGCACAATTATATCCTGGAGTTATATTGGTTAATATTGGTCCTATGCATTTAATATTAATAATGTTAAATAATAAAGTTAAATTAAATAATTTAACTTTATGTGTTATTAAAATATATTAAAAGGGGACTTTATATTTAAAAAGATATAAGTGATATTTTAAGTGCACTTTATAATATAAAGTTAAGTGCCAATTTAAAAGGGAGACATAAGGACTTTATTAAAAAGGGATTTCAATGATTTAAAAGAATACTTATAAAGTGTTGTGGCCAATTAAATAAAATATTAAAAGGAGTTATAAGGCGGGAAAAGTAAATGAAATGAAATGTAAATCAAATGCAAATTGAGCATGGAAATATAAAAGGGCAATGAAAGCTCATTTTGCACATTCATTCATTCATTGTTGAAGTTTATTTTGAAAAGGGTTTTGCTAAAGACTGGAGAGTCTGAAAATCTCAAGCTCTTTGAGGACGAAATCCCTTAGGAAGAACAGCTTGGTACAAGAGTGAAAGATCTCCCAAGCCAGCTTGTAGATAATTCCATTTTAGGGATTGTGCTTGTGCTTCAAAGATTTACAGGAAAGCTTCAAAGCTAGGGTTTGAAGAATTTAACAGGAAGTATTACAGGATATCAGATATAAAGGGTTGAATATCATAATTTTTTCATTTCAGTCAGAGGGTTTTAAGTTGGACGTGAGTTTGTTTACCAACCTAATCATTGTTTGAGGAGTTGCTGATCAGATTAAGGCTGACGTGAGGCTATAGGAGGGTGCTGAAGCTGGACGCTGTCATATTCCAAGGTTAAAGTCTGCCATTTAGCTGCTAACGGCCATACTCAGTTTCAATGCATAACCCAGGTTGGAATTCTCAGTTTGTAATGAATTCAATGTATATCTTTTATCTGAAATTATTGTAGATGCAAAATACAGTCTGCTGTATAAAGTTCTGGGTGTGTGTTAGTCACTGTAACACATTTCTGGATACAAACATTTCCTATCTGCTCATTCACTTGGTCCAGTATAATTCTGTCAAGTCTGCTACTTGCTGCTAGTACTCAGAACATTCATTAATTCTGCTATGGTAATTTTCTGAGTGTCTATACATGCTTGGTTGCTCTATTTAATTGCTCAGAAGGTTGTTTGAGGTTGTGGATAGCTATTTGCAAATACATACCAATGAATATCCTCTGCTGTAGTTAATCTGGGGATTGTAAATGTGAACACTTTGCAAGTAATGCTTAGTAAATGTCATTGTATCTTCACATAGGCGATAGAAGTAATTATCTGCTCATAGCTGGTTTCTTTCTAAGAATGCATAGGTCTGATAAGTATTTCTGGGCAGTTACTCTCTGCAAATCAGTCATAGAAATCTCTTATCAGCATTGTATTTGGGTTTAATTCAATACAGGGCATAACTGGAAGTTGTCTATTACCAATACTTGATGCATACTGTTGTATGAAGATCAGAAATTATAATCAGAAATACATATTGTTTAACTTTGAACTATAACAATCTTGTTATGCACTTAGTTTGATTAAATGGAACATCGATCAAACTGAAAATATCAGACAAAAATAGGAAGTAAATATCCTATCGGGGGTGGGATATTACAAAATATGTTATAATATGTCATAAGATTTGTTTTGAGTACTCATATCCATACCCTTTTGCTCATCTCATCTGATTTAAAATTTCAAGCAGTTATAGACTTTTATTTAAAATACCCTGTTAAATGATAGAATTTTCAAATTTCTTGTAATTGGCCACTGAAAGGGTGGGAACAACATAGTGGAGGTTAATTATAGTGAGACAACTTGTTTGGACTGCTAGCATACAACTATCATTCGTTTGGTCCCCAAACTATATTGCATCAATTTGCCATCACTGTTTAACCTAATCCTGTAAAGTTAATATATTAGCGTAGAAGCATTTTAGCCTAGAGATGGTATATTCCAAACAATAACCAAAACTCCTTCATATTGCTTTCATCTGATGCTTTTGCTAAAAATTGGTGATTTTTTTCTATTTCAATGTCGTTTATTTTGAGTTATTCCTTAACTTAAAACTTAAATTCAAATGAACTACACTTACTATGGTGATAGTAGTCATGGCTTTTCACAGTTTATTGAAGTATTATTCATAATTTTTGTTTTTTTGGTTTAATGAAGATGAAGGTGAATATTTAATATGTGGGTTCATTGAAAATGAAATACATACTATTAACAATGACTTGATGAACAAATAGCTATTTACTTTAGATGTTAACCATCACATGCATTGAGATCCCTTTTTAAGTCTAAATTTTCATGTGAATTATGGTGAATAGGAAGTTCGGATGCCTGCTGCTGGATGCAAAGGGGGGATGAAAAATCAGGGGGAAGTGAAAGATGATACTAGTTCTTCCCGTGAAGAAAAGCAGGTAAGTGATACAAGTTACCGAGAATGGATTTCCCAGTCTCCAAACTTTTAATGTGCTAAGTTATATCATATTTGGAATTTTTGGCATACTTAATTTTCAGATTCTTTTCTATCTATCAACGAAGTTAGAGAATTTTGTAATGTCCCCTTCCAGTTGACATCTCTCAGTTCTTGAGATTAGCCTATTATGTGACCCTCGTAGGCTGATAGGGTGGATAAAGGGTCTAGTTGAGGCTTGGCTTGGCTTCAGATTGCAGAATCATTTAGCTTGGCTTTCGTTCGGAGTCGTTTGGACATCATTTGCTTGACTTACTATTTTTAGTAAGTTGAGTCACTCAGCAGAGCACCCCTGCTATTTTTAGCAGTATGGTTTGGTCGTATGTTGATTCAGTCACTTATCATCGAGCTTCAGACGGTTCGTCATTTGGGCCTGTTTTGAGAGAGATATTAATATTTGTTTGTCAAAATAAATATTAATTAATTAAAGGCTTATATTATAAAGTTATAATATATTTAAATATTATAACTTAAGTGACTTAAAGGAAGGGGTCGACCAACATGAAGAAGGGGCCACTTTTTAATTATTAATTATAATTAAAAGTGCGTGCAAACTATGGAAATATTAAAAGTGAAAATTCAATTTTATTTAAATGATGCTTTTTGGAGAGAAGTCGACCCTCTTGAAGAATATAAGGATTTCATTGTGAAGAAACATCATTAGGTTATGAAAATCGACTTTGATCAATTCTTCCTTCAGAGAACGGAGCCAAGGGTTTCAGTTGTCTTTTGCATTGGAGAACAAGCCATCTTCAGTGTCTGCGATTCAGAGGCTGTGAAATATCAGCTGATCTATTGCTTATTAGAGAGATAGCTTCATCCAGAAGTTGTCATAGAGCTTATACAGAAGTTACATCATCAGAGTTTGAATCCTGGAGTCATCAAACAGAGAGACATTCATGGGCGGCTGATTTTAGCTCACACCTAGCACCATTCCAAGGCCGTACGGATTTCCTTATTGCTGTGGCTGAGCCGTACTTTGCTATTGCTGGGCCGTACCTTCAAGTACAGGCCGTACTTTTCACATAAGGCCAAACGCCTCTTCTTTTGGCAGTCTGTCTTCACCAACAGGGGCGCATATTCCTCTGACTTCGTTTGCTAACATCTGGCAGAGGGAGAAGTTGAAATCTATGATGGCCGTACCATTCCTTTAGCATCACAGGCGGCTGCAATGATCAGGTTTTTCAACCAAAATATTGTTGCTTTTTAATTTGCATGTTATCAGATCTTAGTTGTATTCAGTCTAGAAGATCATTAAACATTCTAGCATCAATATATCGAGTAAATTCTGTCATTTCTAGACTTGTAATATTTTATCTAATTTTTACAAGCAATTTCTTTCAAAATTGCATTTCATCTGTTTATGCAAAAAAACACAAAAAAATCAAAACACTCAAAAAACAAGCAAAATAAGCAATTTTCAGAAATAGTGAGAACAGGGGTTTCTACAGTGGTATCAGAGCGGTTTTCTGCTAGCCTGAGGGTTTGGAATTCTTATGTAGCCACAAGAGGTTGGGCCTCACAGATATTACACTCGCAGGAGAGCTTTGATTGACAGGGAACAGGGAGTGAACAGGCAGCCGGGTACCATGGCTGACAGAACAGAGATTCCTCCAAACCCTAGGGATGATGATGCAGAGGTCCTACACACTCTTAGAGATTTATGGACAGGTCAACAGCAGGTAACTGATGTACTACAACAGTTGAAAATGGCGATACAAAGGATAGGTACGCCGAGGAGATCGTCACCTCGTCGTGACGAGAACAGGAGTGATGCAGGTTCACGGAGAGCACCTAGGACTGTTTCACGGACAACAGACAGGCCAACCCGGCCTAATTTTGTGAGACAGGAGCCTGATGAGGCTATTGCAGGTGAGGAGCCTGAGGGAATGTTCGTTGATACTCTTATGGCAGCGAACGATGAGTGGGAGTTACTGACACCGGAGGTCAGAGAGAGGATTACCTTTGATAGATTTATCACACAGAGGAGAGAACATCACAGGAATCGACAGGATTGGAGGCCTAGACATAATAATAATAATGATCTGAAGCATGCCACAAACAGACTCACTCTAGCTATGTTTGACGGTAGTGGCAAGGTTACAGCTCAGGCCTGGGTCAGTAAGCTTGATACTTTCCTCACATTGCGTCCCATGGCTGAGGAGGATGCTATTAGATATGCTACTTTGCATCTTGAGGGAGCAGCTTATGACTGGTGGCATCACGGGATGGTGACACTTCAGCATGATCGTATCACCACTTACCAGGAGTTCGTAGACAGGTTGGTGGAATGATTCGACAAGAAGGATCCTGAGTCTTATTTTAGAGATTTGGCCCAGTTGCGACAGGTTGGTACTTTGGAGTCCTACATAGGAGACTTCCAGCGATTGTCAGTAATGGTTCCCAATATATCAGAGAGGCGTCTAGTTGTGCTTTTCATGGAGGGATTGTTGGAACCATTGAGAGGTTGGATCAAAGCATTTGATCCTTCTTCGTTACAAGAAGCTATGAAGAAGGCACGCAGCATGGAATTTGCAGCACCATCCAGCAAATTCAACTCCAGAAATACTTCTTCATTTAGGGACAATAAGGGATTCAATAAAAATAAGGAGAAATCTGATTTTAAGAGTGACTCAAAGGGAAAATCAGCAGCACCGTTGGATCGTGAGACTCTTAATGATTTGCACAGAAAGAAGCTTTGCTTCTACTGCAAGGGTCCCTATGACGCTAACCATGATTGTCCTTTGCGGCCTAAGGGTAAAGCCAATAGGGTTATGTGGGCCTATTATGAGGATTCGAAATCTGAGAATTCCGAACAGCAGGAGAGTTCCGAGGAGTCGGAATCAGAGGCTTCAGAGCCTAAGGTAGAGGCAGAGTCAGAGCTCCAAATCCAGGAGGCACGGTTGTCTAGTATTCAGCAGGAGGGATCTTTTAGACTTCGGGGTCTAGACACAGGAGCCACCCACAATTTTATTGATGCTAGATTTGTGGAGAAGCGTGGACTCATAACCGAGGGGTTTGAGGGCATTCGGGTTAAGGTGGCTAATGGTTACACTCTCAGATGTGACCGTATGATTAAGGATCTCCCTTTGCACTTGAATAACTATGAATTCAAGGTTGATTATTATGTAGTGAATATGGGAGATATTGATTTAGTCTTGGGCATGAAGTGGCTTCATTCCCTTGAGGAAGTCACACTTCGTCTCAAAGATATGGAGATTCGGTTTGATGTGGATGGAAAGACTCATATTCTGAAGGCCATCCGAGACAGTAACGTCAGGACCATTTCTTTTCGACGGATGGAGAGACTTATGCGTCACGACATGGTTGAGTGGGCTGCCGAGTGCATTTTGACACCCATACAGGAGGGACAGCATAAGACCGAGTATCACCCTGACATTCAGCAGTTGAGAGTTAAGCATGGGAAGGTTTTCAGTGACATTCCACCAGGGAGACCACCAGACAGGGGTATTGAGCACATCATAGAGCTTGAGGAGGGCGCTAAGCCCGTCATGATTACTCCTTATAGGCATCCGAAGCGGCTTAAGGATGAGATAGAGAAGACTATCAAGGAGCTGCTTGCTATGGGTCACATTCGACCAAGTAAATCACCATTTGCTTCTTCAGTGGTTCTAGTGAAGAAGAAAGATGGTACACTCCGTATGTGCATTGATTATAGAGTCCTGAACAAGAGGACCATCAAAAACAGGTATCCCATACCCCGTATAGATGAGCTTATTGATGAGCTCCATGGTGCCTGTTACTTCTCGAAGATAGACTTGAGATCGGGATATCACCAGATTAGAGTCCGTGAGCAGGATGTTGAGAAGATTGCTTTTTGTTGTCATTGTGGACACTTCGAGTTTGTGGTGATGCCATTTGGGCTAACCAACGCTCCAACGACATTTCAGTCCACCATGAACAGGGTCTTCCACACACACCTGAGGAGATGTGTACTTGTCTTCTTCGATGATATTCTGATCTACAGCAGGACTTGGCAGGAGCATTTGGCTCATTTGGATACAGTACTCAGCATTTTGGAGAGGGAGTCCTTGTACGCCAAGGAATCCAAGTGTGATTTAGGGATGACTGAGTTGTTATACTTAGGCCATATGATCAGTGCAGGGGGAGTGCGGATGGATCCTGAGAAGATCCGTGCTATCGTAGATTGGCCTACTCCAGCGAACCTTACATATCTGTGAGGATTTCTTGGTTTATGTGGTTTTTAGCGCAGATTTGTTAGTGGTTATTCACGCCACACAGCACCTATGACGGATTTGTTAAAAAAGGGTGCATTTAATTGGACTTCTGAGGCACAGGAGTGTTTTGTGAGGTTCAAGGAGCTGATGACTACGTGTCCAGTGTTAGCACTGCCAGATTTTACGAAGCCTTTTGAGCTTCAATGTGAAGCTTTCGGTGAGGGCATTGGAGCGGTGCTTATGCAGGACAAGCACCCGATTGTTTATGAGAGTAGAAAACTCAGAGGACCAGAGAGGCTTTACAGTATTTATGATAAGGAAATGCTGGCCATAATGCATGCTTTGGCCAAATTCAGGCAATATCTCGTGGGCAGTAAGTTTTGTATTAAAACTGATCACAATAGTTTGAGGCATTTCCTGGGGCAGCGAGATTTAAATGACCGTCAGTAGAAGTGGGTGAGTAAGTTACAGGCATATGACTTTGATATCACCTACATCAAAGGTACCCAGAATATTGTTACTGACGCTCTCTCACGCCGGCCTTATCTGAGTTCTATGGTACATATTACAGAGGACTGGAGGCATTTGATTGTGGCAGAGTATGCCAAGGACACTTGGGCATCTGGTATTGTTGAGGGATCTATGATGGACACCAGGTACACACTTGTGAATGACTTGATCATTTACAAGAACAGGATTTTCTTGATCCCAGGATCAGAGATGAAGAACACCATTATGCGAGCCTTTCATGATGTACCCACAGCAGGGCATCCCGGCTACTTCAAAACATACAGACAGGTTTGGGAAAGGTTTACATGGAAAGGTCTTAAGGCAGATGTTCTTCAGTATGCGCGTGAGTGCCCTGTTTGTCAGCAGAACAAGCAGGAGAACACGTATCCGCAGGATTGTTGCAGCCACTTCCGATTCCTGATAGGAAGTGGGAATGCCTGTCGATGGATTTTATTACGGGCTTGCCTAAAACCCAGGGACGGGATTGCATATATGTAGTTGTGGATCGGCTGACGAAGTATGCCCACTTCTTTCCGATCACCACCACTTACACAGCTACATAGGTAGCAGAGGTTTTCTTCCGTGAGGTTTTCAGATTACATGGGTTGCCTCGGAGCATAGTTAGCGACAGGGATAGTTGGTTCCTGAGTCACTTCTGGTAGGAGGTGTTTAGACTTTGTGGGACCGAGCTTACACCGAGCACCAGTTACCACCCGCAGACCGATGGTTAGACGGAAATAGTGAACAAATGGGTGGAAGGCTACCTCAGGAATTACCTTGCAGGGCAGCAAAAGGCGTGGGTCAAGTGGATATATTTATGCGAGTATTGTTACAATACTACTTTTCACATGACCATTCAGATGTCCCCCTTCATGGTGTTGTATGGTTATGAGGCGCCTAGTTTTTTGGATTTGCTACTGAGTGACAGTAGAGTGCCTAGTGCTGGAGATTTATTGCAGGAGAGTCAGGACACTATGAGGGCTCTTAAGGAAAATATTGCTAAGGCACAGAATCGGCAGAAGCAGTATGCAGATCAAAAGAGGACAGAGAGATCTTTTGAGGTGGGAGACATGGTTTATCTCATGCTGCAGACCTACCGTCAGTCTACTCTTAGGAAGAGTGGATCGGAGAAGCTTAAGCCGCGGTATTATGGTCCTTTCAGGATTCTGAGGCGTGTTGGAGAGGTGGCTTATGAGCTAGAGCTTCCGGCGGAAAGTAAGGTCCACAATGTTTTTCATGTGTCACGTCTCAAGAAGGCGTTGGGACACCGTGTAGTTCCTTCAGCAGTATTACCTCCCTTAGATGATGAGGGAAAGTTGATCTTAGTTCCTGAGTTGATCCTAGAATACAGAGAGAGATAGTTGCGTAGGAGGACTATCAGGGAATACTTGGTGAAATGGAGAGATTTACCAGTGGAGGATGCTACGTGGGAGAGTGAGGAGATTTTGCAGCATCCGGAGTTGAGATTGCTTGAGGACAAGCAATTTCAGGAGGGGCGGACTGTAATGTCCCCTTCCAGTTGACATCTCTCAGTTCTTGAGATTAGCCTATTATGTGACCCTCGTAGGCTGATAGGGTGGATAGAGGGTCTAGTTGATTCTTGGCTTGGCTTCAGATGGCAGAATCATTTAGCTTGGCTTTCGTTCGGAGTCGTTCGGACATAATTTGCTTGACTTACTATTTTTAGTAAGTTGAGTCACTCAGCAGAGCACCCCTGCTATTTTTGGCAGTATGGTTTGGTCGTATGTTGATTCAGTCACTTATCATCGGGCTTTAGACAGTTCGTCATTTGGGCCTGTTTTGAGAGAGATATTAATATTTGTTTGTCAAAATAAATATTAATTAATTAAAGGCTTATATTATAAAGTTATAATATTTATAAATATTATAACTTAAGTGACTTAAAGGAAGGGGTCGACCAACATGAAGAAGGGGCCACTTTTTAATTATTAATTATAATTAAAAGTGCGTGCAAACTATGGAAATATTAAAAGTGAAAATTCAATTTTATTTAAATGATGCTTTTTGGAGAGAAGTCGACCCTCTTGAAGAATATAAGGATTTCATTGTGAAGAAACATCATTAGGTTATGAAAATCGACTTTGATCAATTCTTCCTTCAGAGAACGGAGCCAAGGGTTTCAGTTGTCTTTTGCATTGGAGAACGAGCCATCTTCAGTGTTTGCGATTCAGAGGCTATGAAATATCAGCTGATCTATTGCTTATCAGAGAGATAGCTTCATCCAGAAGTTGTCATAGAGCTTATACAGAAGTTACATCATCAGAGTTTGAATCCCGGAGTCATCAAACAGAGAGACATTCATGGGCGGCTGATTTTAGCTCACACCTAGCACCATTCCAAGGCCGTACGGATTTCCTTATTGCTGTGGCTAAGCCGTACTTTGCTGTTGCTGGGCCGTACCTTCAAGTACAGGCCGTACTTTTCACATAAGGCCAAACGCCTCTTCTTTTGGCAGTCTGTCTTCACCAACAGGGGCGCATATTCCTCTGACTTCGTTTGCTAACATCTGGCGGAGGGAGAAGTTGAAATCTATGATGGCCGTACCATTCCTTTAGCATCACAGGTGGCTGCAATGATCAGGTTTTTCAACCAAAATATTGTTGCTTTTTAATTTGCATGTTATCAGATCTTAGTTGTATTCAGTCTAGAAGATCATTAAACATTCTAGCATCAATATATCGAGTAAATTCCGTCATTTCTAGACTTGTAATATTTTATCTAATTTTTACAAGCAATTTCTTTCAAAATCGCATTTCATCTGTTTATGCAAAAAAACACAAAAAAATCAAAACACTCAAAAAACAAGCAATTCAAGCAGTTTTCAGAAACAGTGAGAACAAGGGTTTCTACAAATTTGCAGACTAAACAACAATTATGTGAAGATATTTAAATTTGAATATTTAAAGATTTATGTATCAGATAATGTCAATACTTGGTGTTTGGAAGATTTATTTTCAGAGAGGTAAATCCAGGCTGTGGAAAAGAAAAACATGGGCATCATGAGAACCACAAAAATGAACAAAAAGGCTCAAAAAAGAATGTAAGACCAAGGAAATGAACTTTAAGAACACCAAAGATAAAGGAAATCTCTCCAGAAGGCTTTCAAATGTATAAAATCTTTTTTGAACAGTTTTTCGAAGTTTGCATTCTTTAAACCAAGAAAACTTATGATATTAGATATCTCAGTTCCCCCCTTGTTGGCACTCATATCAGTGTATCTAATTTAGATATGGGTGCTATGTGCCTAGTATATGGCTAGGCTGCCATATCTTGACATACCTGGCAGGATACTGTTAGAATTTGTGTTTGTGTAAAGATCCACCGTGTTCTGTACTTAACTCAATTGGTTTTGAAGCTCAATTATTATTTTTTTCAATTACAAGTTGTTCTTTCCAAGCATTTCATCAAACAGTTTTACATATGCTGTTCTGAGTTCAGGTATAGTTGCTCACAAGGGAAGAATGATTGTTCTGAGTCTAAATTTTAATTTCATTTTACCCGAAAGGAAATACTTAAAACATCTCAAGGATACATATTTCAATTCTTTACTAATCCAACTACATAGCATAGATATTCAACACAACAATGAATATACAACTGCTAAATTCTACTCAGAAAATTAATTCTCCTTAAAGTCTTCAGAACTATTCAATACATCATTCATGGTTATATCTTCTGACTTGTGACATTATCAGCAGACATCTTTGACGTCTCCAAATCTTCCTTTCAATCGACTATTTATTTAGCCGTATGACCAAGCATTAGTGAAAAGCAACTCTAATATTATTTGCTTTACAAATATATGCTATCTTTTCCCTTCAGTGCCCTGGAAACTAGTCAGCCTGTGGAATTACAACTCTTGATTTGTATAATTCCAGATCACCTTTGACACCGAACTCCTCATATATTTGCAAACCTTCCTGTTTATATTCCTTTGTAGAATCCCATATGAGTTTCTTCTTTTTGTAGCCGCTACAATCTTCACATTAACGACAGACACTTCTTGGTCTTATTGGCGCTAAGTATAAAGTTTATCTCCACATCACCTTACGGTGGGACCCGCATACCATTAAAGGCTATTTTAATATGAAATAATATACAAAGCTCTTAGCACCTGGCACCCCTCCGAACTCTGTATATTTGTTTTTAACATTATCACCTTGCTTGCTTGCTTAGCATATGTATTATTTTAAACTTCTTAAGAGGGGCGGCTGACATTAAATAACATGCGATTCCTATATTTGATTGCAACTCCTCTATATCTAGCTGCAGTGGCCGTTATATGTTTATTGGCTACAAGAATTCATGGTCGATTCTTCAATAATGACTCCCAATACTAATTCTGCTCGACTCCTCAGAGATCCGCTAAAATCAAACAGTTAAACTTCATGAGGAGCAACAAATATTCATCGCAAGCCTTTAAGATAAAATTTATTCCTTCAATGTGATAAATAAATGCGACGGTGTTGTATTATTGGTGACCAGTTATAAATCACTATAGATATCGCTTAAGAATCATTCTATTCTATGTTACGGGCCTTTGGAAGTAAACCCAAGCGATTCTAAGTTTCCTAGCCTTAATTAATCTCCACGATATTGATTATATGGTTTCCTCCTTGTTTAATAGGGCCTCAAACCTTAGGCAGCTCCCAATAATTTTTTGGCAAAACTATCAAGCCTTGGCTAATTCATTTTAATCACCTCCTTAATATTGCCGGGACCAGGAACAATATACAGATTGTCGACTTGTATGATATCGGCTTCCTTGATAGTGTCTGCTCCTTTCCTAATTCAAACGGCTTATTTTAATGGCAACAATCATGCTTAAATCCTCACGTGAATGTTCTGAGTGGCATATCAATTCTTCCTGTATGTATACGTTGCCACTGAAGAATATTCAGACTTTGGAAATATTCTGAGTCTCTATTGCTTGCGTCCACTTCAGCACTAGAAAACTTCCACCCTAGTCGCTATTACCAAGACCATACAACTTTCCTTTATTACTTTTCACTTCCTATATGGATATCTCAGCAAGAAAGATATTAATACCGCCCTCTTGAAAGAGCTTAGTATGGTAAAAAGTCTCAGAAAAGATAATAAAAGCAACAATCGAACAACAAACAATTTCAAATTATATATGAACATTAATCTTGTAAATCCTCAATGGCAAAGAAATTATTGAACCAACCTGTCAATCCTCCATTTTAATATGAAAAACCTGAATTCTGTCTCTAAAGAGATTTCACTAATTTTCACAACTCCAATCACTAAGCTCAATTGCGAAATCTGTGACTCCACCAATACAAGAATTGGGTTTTCATCCAATTCTGAGAACATGAGGGTTTTTGTCCTCAAGTTACGAGAAAGCCAAGCTCTCCAAAACCAAATCAACCAAGCCTATCTTGAGCTCTCCCAAATCTTTTATTCTGCCTCTTCGTAACTCCTCCTGTCCTCCTGATTTCTCCTCTTTTCTTTTTCACTTTATTTTAATTCTTTTGAGAATTCATTCAAAAAGTAACTTAAATCAATATTTTTAATTCTTTAATAACTTAAGCTACTTTTGCACCTTTTATTTAAGTTGTCCTTTTTTAATTCACCCTTTTTCGACAATTTAAATTAATTATTTAATTTTATGCTAACACATAAAAAACTGGGACATTATAGTCCACCCTTCCCAAATATTGCTTGTCCTCAAGCAATGTCAACACAACTACCAAGCCACCTGACTGAAACAAACTGAAACCATATGTTATTCTGGGATCCCAATTCAGTCTTCGAAATAACCCATCAAGCCACCGTTGCGCCACTCTGATAAAAATCATCAACTTCTCATACCAAATCCAAATGACTACAATCAAAAAAGTAACATCAAAAGATACATGGACCAACCAATTGAAAGAGTTGCCATAACTATTACTTAACAACATGATATTACAAAAAATCTGAATCATATTTGAAAATTCTTCTATACTTTGCTGCCATATAATCATCAAATTCTGAAGTTTAATCTACTCATCAGCCAAAATTGTATAAATCAGAATTATGATGTTTGAGTAGCAGCTGCAAATAAGAAAACTTCTTGTATGCATAGGGTTTGCACACCAAAAATTGATTGTAGACTTCTCCCCAATGATAGAAATATCATCATTCAATTCTCAAGTGCCATAGTGACAAACATGTGCACACCAATCCAAACAATCCGCTGCTAACATCAATGCAAAGTCGATGAATTTTATGATCAGCACAATAGAGCAACCATTAAACATTAATGTGTAGGTAGGAGACCAAAGAATCAAATCTGAACACTCCTCCCCTATTTGGTGCACTTTTTTGTTATGCATTTTCATGAGGTGAAGATTATTTTGCTCATTATGAAGTATCATGTCTCGTGAGTGACTTGGACCCATAAACATTACCTCCTCCTTATCCATAAAATTTTGAGTATCAACAAGATGATACCCTTTACCAATGTCAAACTTAAGATTTTTATCTACCATCTCATGATAAACAAAATCAAATAGAGATAAAAGACTGCTGTTCAGCATCATGAAATCAACATTTGTTTCATACCTTTCGTTGGTATGATCTTGTATCTCATGTAAATCTTCATCCAATTCAAGATGTTCAACATTATTAACAGATCCAAATAGTGTATGAGACTCATACCAAGACACTAGACTGCTGTTAACACTTATATTATCCACATCTTTTTCATTCCTTTCAATGGTGTCTTTATAGGTTCATGTACTCTTTCATCCAACATCAAATGCTCCTCAATAACTGCTGATTCTTGAAAGTATTGTACTGAAATCTTCCCTCATTACCCGTTATATCAGTTTTCCAATGGCTGCAAATTGCACCTTCTTTTGAAAATTGATCCTCAAAATTCAAGAATTTAGATTCTTGATGTAGGTTCCAATTTCTATCAACATGTCGAACCTCTCTAAGATGATGAGTGCTAGAATCTTTATGCAACATTTCATCTACATGGATTTCATCAATCCTTTAAACAATTTGTTTGATCTCCATTGTCCTTGTTTCACTTCCTTGTTCCTTGGATGTGGTTGCAGTAGAACTGAAATTTTCTGCTTTGTATAATGAAAAGTGAGGCATACTTAACTGCAAACAAAGATCATCAGCCTCCTTTTCCTTGTCTTTAGCATACTTGAACACACGATCCCTGTCCATCAACAATTGCAAGTAATTTGATTCATCATTTCCAATGCTACTCTAATAGTGTACAATTGATTAAGAGTGACTCCACTTGAAACTCCCTTTTTCCTCTCCTCAATTTGAGCTTCCCAAATGAGTTCTTCAATGTATTTGTGAGTATCATCCGCCTTTGTTAACACTTGCACCGCTGTTTCATCTGTAACCACCAGTCGGTCCTTCAAATCTAGCAACGCCAAAGGCTTTTGATCAAACTCATCAATGTGACTTGGGTTGCCACACATTAAATTTTCCGATTTACTTTCATGTGTAGAAATCATATCATCTCCAAAATCAGTTTTTTCATTAGATGGTGTTTTGCAATCCTCAAACAAAGAAGATGGGATAGTGTTATGATCAAACACATTATCCTATCACCAACATAAAGACTTTTGCATACCTCACTTGTAGAAGCATCAAGGGATTCTTTTTCCTCAGTGTCAATGGTATTACTCTACTAGAAGAAAGCATTGAGAAAATCATTCTTTTGATTATTTGTCCCTACCTCCTCATTTGCTGATTCAATGAACTTTAGATCAGCAGTTTGCTCATTCTCAATGCTATTATGAAGATCAATGTACCCCATTTCGTGGATGGAAATACTTGAAGAACTAACTCCATTCTCAATCTTTGTAACCTCAAAAACATTAGGAACAATTTCAGCCACTTGTATCTCCTTTCCAGCCTCTTCTTTTGTGATCTTCTTTTCTTCTTCAGACCTATTCACCTTTTCATCCATGCATTGGTGGCTAGGCTCCCAAATTTCTTTACATGAGAAACAACGATTTGTCTTCTAAGCTCATTTTTGCTGATTTCTTTTTTCCTTGTATTGGAAGATTCCTTTCTCTTAGTTTTTGCTTTCTCTTCATCTGCAATGAGAGAGTTTATCTCCTCTGAATGCTCTAATAATTTCATCAAAGCCTTATTATATTTTTCGAAACCTTGCATCATTTTTGTTATCCCTTCTTGAATGAAATTCATCATCTCTACTGAATTGCCCATCATATTGAACTTCAAGGAAAATGAAAACTTTCCAACTGCTCAAAAATTTCTGCTAATCAAATTTGTGTTAGAACCCACTGGATGGCAGAATCTACTGCTCTGATATCACTGTAAAGATCTACCCTGTTTTGTACTTAGCTCAATTGGTTTTAGCTCAATTTTTTTTTTTTTTTTTCAATTACCAGTTGTTCTTTCCAAGTATTTCATCAAACAGTTTGATGTATGCTGTTCTGAGTTCAGGTATAGTTGCTCACAAGGGAGGAATGATTGTTCTGAGTTTGAATTTTAATTTTGTTTTACCTGAAAGGAAATACTTAAAACATCTTAAGGATACATATTTCAATTTGTTACTAATCCAACTGCATAGCATATATATTCAACACAACAATGAATATACAACTGCTAAATTCCACTTAGAAAATTAATGCTCCTTAAAGTCTTTAGAAATATTCAATACATCATTCATGATTATATCTTTTGACCTGTGACATTAGTAGCATACATCTTTGACGTCTCCAAATCTTCCTTTCAACCGACTATTTATTTAGCCGTATGACTAAGCATCAGTGACAAGCAATTCTAGTATTATTTGCTTTACAAATATATGTTATCTTTTCCCTTCAGCGCCCTGTGTAAGAACCCTATGTTCTCCCCAACTGTATTCTTGCACTTCTAATGATTATTCTCTGAATTTGAGCCTTGAGGAATATTGTCAAACACTTGTCTTGTAAAATCTGGGCTTGCTGTTTTGTGTTTTCAGTTTGTTTGGTTTTGTCTTTGATAGATACCAATCATGTCTAGATGCTTGAAAATGAATGCAAGATGTCTAACAAAGAAACCAGGATGAAGTGCAAGCCTTTTTGTAATTTTCAAATGCATATATGTGACTGAAAATGACAACTACAGCTACTTGACATTTAGTCAAACACTTAGCATGGAAACTATATATGCTGATATGAAAAATAAACTACTAGACAATTTGTCAAACAAATTGCAGCCAACTTCCAATACTTCTATTTGATAAAATGAATGAAGTACATAGGATGCCAGCTCCTTATATCGACCTTCTAACAATGACTGAGATTTTACAATGCAATGTTGCTGCTCTAGGACAGCGACTGTACTCATGCAAGGACTAAAGTATGGTTGTATAAATGCCAATGATTACAATAATAACTGGCTGTACTGAGATAGTGATTTTAGACTCTTACAAATGTGCAAAACATACACAAAGAGAACCTGATATTGAATGGCAGCAACCTGGAAATGTTTGATTCTTCTCATGAGCTACTAGTACGTCCTTCCAAAGGTAGCGCCCTGCTTCTTTGATGCCCATGAACCTTTCAATAGCTATTTTGAATTTTTATTGCTCCTCTTAACACAAAATCGCACCTGTCAAAACTGAAATCGACCAGCACTATGAAGAATTCGGCTTCCTCCAAAATTGTCAATCACCAATATATAAATCGAACCAGCATAGGATAAGTTCGATCTCCTCAAATGCCAAAATCGTCCTTCTCCAAAGGATTGAAATATCTTCAAAACCCTTCACAATTGGTGCACCGATATGCTCAATATTGACTCTTGGATGAAGCCAATCCTTGAAGCGCCTTCAGATGGTCTTTCACACCCTCAGGTAGCTGATACAATGAAGAAGCTATGCTTTCCAATGCCAAAATATGCAGAAATTGCAGAAACCCTAGGTTTCCTCTTCTCCACAACAAACATTCAAGTCAAATATCAAATCCTGGATTAATACAATAGCCTCGGTTGATCCCGTTTTATAATTTCTCAAGTGTTAAATTTTAGTGATCAGATTAAAGCACAGAAAATTAATTTCAAAATCAGACACAACACAGCAGATACCCTGGGAAAACCCTCCTCTTGAGGGAGAAAAACCTAGCAACAATATATCACTTATATATTGAATTTCACCAACAATGATCTCCTAACAAGAGGTCAATTTTCAAACCACAATATAAGCACCAGATATGATGCAACACAAAAATACAATAAGATAATTCGCTGATAAATAAACTCACACTTGATGATCTTGACTTGTGACGAATATGCTTGAATTGAATAGAATGAATGATGAACAAGGAGATAACCATTGAATATATATACAATATGGAAAGGTTGTCACTCTTCAAATTAATTCAGCCATCATAGAGGAAGGCGCCTCTTCATTAAGTCGTATCTAATGAGCAAGAAGTTGGCCACATAAGGAATTGCACCATTTCAAGGTCGGCTTGATAACAAATGAATTTCTTTATTGAACGTGCCTTAATAAACAATTGCAACTCAACAATAAATCGTACCTCTTGAGTGAATCGATGTCTCAATAAATTAAATAGCTCTAAGCTATGATTTAATTTATTAACATGAAACAAAGGAGATCGCTGGAAGAATATGATCGACGCTGTCATTAACATCAACATCAAGAAGAAGTCGACCCATCTATAAGCTTCTTTTTACTCAAATAAACTCATATTAAATGTGCATTTAGACTTTTATAAAATAACTCCTTCAAGTGGGCACCCTTTTAATTAATCATTTAATGCTATGTTACCGGGTTCTTTGTTTTTTCCCTGCGTGCCTGCTCCTGGAGCGTTTGGGCATGGGTTCTTGCTGGGGAGCGGCTGGGAGCGCCTAGGGCGTGCCCAACCACCCCTAGGTTTTCTGTGGGTCCGCTCCAAGTGGACCCACAGAGAACTCGGGGGTGGCTGGGCGCTCCTAGCCGCTCCCGGGTTCTTTGTGGGTCCACTTGGAGTGGACCCATAGAGACCCAAGGGTGGCTGGGCGCTCCCAACCGTGCCTGCGCATGCCCAAACGCTCCCATGGACTTTGGGCGCTGAAAACAATTTTTTTTTTTTTAAAGCACTTAAAGTGCCAAAAAAACCCTAAAACGCCTTTATAACATGACTATCATTCCTTTGCCATTTCATTGCTCTCACAAACACATTTTGCCCTCCATTTTTCTCATTTTGCAAGTTGCTAAGTTTTTGAAGGAGACTGATCAAGTGCAAAAGAAAGTGAGGATAGCTTGCACAAAGGAGATCTAATCACTTAAGGTATGCATTTTAACTCATTTTTTCAAGTTTATGATGGATTCTTTCAAGTTTTTGAAGATTTTTTTCAAGGTTTTGAAGATTTTTTCAAGTTTTTGAAGAATTTTTTCAAAATTTTTTTTAGAAAAGAAGAAATAAGATTTGCTGTTTGTTTCAATGTGTTTTACTGTTCATTTTTTAATTTGTTCAATACTTTATAATTCTTATAACAGCAAAATCAAAGTTCAAATGGCTACAAGTTCAAGTTCAGTGGGTGTTACTGCTGGTAAAAACCAAAAGTTTAAAATTGATGCAACATCTCCTTTATGGCATCATACTACGATGGTTGAGCAGCTTCCAGGAGGTGGGGCATTTGTTTGGATTTGTGATGAGTGTAAAATCCAATTTAAGAGCTCATATAGTCGAGTGAGATTTCACCTTTGTGGACAAGGTGGGCAAGGGATTAGAGTATGTGGAGGGCCAAATAAGAAGGGGTTGTCAAAGGATAAAATTATGAAATACATTGTTGAACAAGAAGAAGCTGATGCTATGGCTGAAAGAACAAAATTAAGAAACCATCCTTTAGCAAAGAAAAAATCAATGACTTTGCTTGGAGATTCAGCAGTGGCCTCTCCACATCTTTTCTTGGAGACACCCTCTGTCCAAGTAGAAGACCCCATTTCTTCCCACAAAAGAGGACCATTGGATAGGGCATTTCAAAATGAAGCAAGAGACATCGCAGAGGAAAAAATTGTGCGTTGCATTTATGCCAATGGTCTTCCTTTCAACTTGGTGAGATCACCATATTGGCGTGAAATGGTGGAGGCAATCTGCACCTTTAGGTTTCAAATCTCCTGGGTATGAAAAAGTGCACACCACCTTATTAGTAAAAGAAAAAAATCATGTAGAGACATCACTCAAACCAATTGGGGATTATTGGGTTGAAACAAGAATGTCTACTGTTTCGGAAGGATGGAAGGATTGCAAAAACCGACCTTTGATAAATGTTATTGCAGTGTCCCCAAAAGGGGCTATGTTTTTGAAGGTAGTTGATTGTGAGGGGCAAATCAAGGATGCAAAATTCATTTCAAAAATCCTCATTGAGTCCATAGAGATGGTGGGTCTGGAAAATGTTGTTCAAGTCATTACAGACAATGCAAAAAATTGCAGGGCTGCAAGTATTTTGGTTGAGCAAAGGTATGAACACATTTTTTGGACACCATGCACTATACACTCCCTTAACTTGGTGATGCAAGCAATTGGCACTCAAATAGAATGGGTGAAAGATATATACCAAGAGGCTGAGGAGTTCCAAATGTTTTTGACAAACCACCATATGTCACAAAGCATCTTCAGGACTTTCTCGAGATTGGAATTGTTGAAGGTAAATTTAATTTAATTATCATTTATCAATTATGTAATTTATTTTTTAATTTTATGGATTTATATTTTAATGTATTATTATTATTAACTTATGTTTTACATGATCCTAGGTTGCTGAGACCTGATTTGCATCACACACAATCGTTTTGAGATGACTTGTGAAGGTGCGAGAGGCATTGGGTGCCATGGTTATTAGCAACCAATGGAGTATTTGGAAAACATCAAGTTCAGAGAGGGCCCAAAAGGTCAAGTCATTGATCCTAGATGACATTTGGTGGGATCGTGTGGCCTATGTTTTGAGATTCACCGAGCCTATCATGAGTTTGATCAGGTTTGCTGATATAGATTGACCATGTTTGGGGGAAATCTATGATGGTATTGACTCCATGATAGAAAAAATAAAGGTGATAATAGCAGAAAAAGAGAATGACCCCCAAGAAACATTTTTTCATAGAGTTGAAAAAATCATTCACCACCGTTGGGACAAGATGAACACACCATTGCATCTCCTTGCATATGCATTATCTCCCAAATACTATAGTTCACAGATACTTGCTTTGCTAGGGAGAACTCCACCATATAGAGATTGTGAAGTTGCTAATGGGTACAAGCGAGCATTCAGAAGACTCTTCGTAGATCCAGAAGTGGTGGAAAATGTTAGGAAAGAGTTTGGCTTGTTCATCTCAGGACAGAATCATAGTCTTTGTGCTATTCAAGACCAATACACAATAGATGCTCGTACATGGTGGTACCTCCATGGGCAAGATTTTATGTTCCTCCAACCTCTTGCAATCAAGATTCTATCACAAGTAAGTAATTTTTAATTTTTAATTTTTTTTATTTAACATTTGTATTGTAGACTTTAAGTTTAGTACTACTACTTACCATTCTTTAATTTATTTTGCATTTTTTATTTCTAAGTTATTTTGGTTTTCTCTCCAATTTCAACAGGTTGCAAGTTCTTCGGCTGAACAAAATTGGAGTACATACTCCTATATCCACTAAGTGAAGCGTAACCGGTTGGCTGCAAAAAAAACTTGTGTCTTCTATCACATAAGCAAGATGAGTACAAGGATGGTTCAATGAAGAATTGGGACATGGCCCCTGAGTGTGCCAACTTGGATGCATCTATTGCAGAGCTTGCTAGAGTCACTATAGATGATGATGCTGAGACTCTTTCACATGATGCAGCTACTACAAGTGGCACTGGCAATGCATTTGCTTGTGGTTCAAATAATGTCGAACCAAATGATGATGATCTAGAACCTTTTGATGATTGATGAATAATTGTAATGATCTTCATTTGAATCATGACTAGAGAGACATATATGATATTTATTATTAATATATGAGTATGACATATGTGTTGGAATTTTGAACTATCAATTGGCATTTATGATTTATCTTTATAAGTTTATAGGCTTGTAGTTTATCACTAGCATTGATCAATGATTTTAGATTTAATGATGATTGATGATTGATGAAGTATCATAGACTCATAGTTCATACTATCAAATGTATTTACAATTTTGTATATTTTTTTTATATATATATATAGCCGTACCCAAACGTACTGTATTTCAGGAAAAAAAAAATCGCCGTACTGACATACCCGTATCCCGTACCTGTGCCCAGTCCCATACCCAAACCAACAACTTAGATTTAATGTGCATTAGGCCCCTTCAGACATAAAGTTATAATACAACTTTATTATATACTTTTAATGATTAATTATTATTAAAGTCACCTTTAATAATAATTAAATAATATAACTTGCACATTAATTCTTATTTCGCTAGGCCGACTGAAAACTGAGATCAACATTGAAATCATCACACGTCCAGGTTCCTTACTATAAATAGAAATATTAGACTCTTCTGACCTGCTGACTTACTATAAATAGTAAGTGTGTGAAACTGAGTCTTGAATCACCAAATGAAGGCCAACTTGAACTAGACTTTGTTCTGAAGGAGAAGACAACCGGATAATTGCCAAACATGACCCTCTGAACAACCCCATTAGCCTACGAGGGTCAAATGATGAGCTAATCCTCCAACTTTGATGCTCATGAAAAATGGGGACATTACAGTCCGCCCTCCCTGAAATTGCTTGTCCCCAAGCAATCTCTACTGCAAAGAAACCCCACTCTACCGGAGGTCCAAAAGAAGACTATGTAATGTCCCGCACATGAACGCAACTATTGCAGCACCAGCATAAACTCAACTCCGCAAAGAGAGACAACAAACCAATTGTTCGATCCATGCGCACTAAAACTATGCATCGAACTCAGCTCATGTACATGTGAACAAAATGCGAAGCTGTGAGCAATCCACACCATGTACATACCGCAATACTCACCAATGAACTCTGACTAAAACCCTGATGCACACGAAGGATCCCACCACACAATAGAGAGTGTCCAACAAAATATAACTGGATCCCAAATCCAGAATAGAAGTCTGCCAGGAATAACACTCTCATAATTTCACTGCTCAACCCTAATCTCAACTTCACAATGCTGGAAATGGTGAAGCAAACCAATGAGACATATCCAAACAACAATGCTAACTCTATTACCACCTAGATCCCAATATAAATGGTACTCACATCCATCCATAATTAGGAAATAGGAATATTTGGAAGCGTCTGCTACGCAACATCTCTCCACAACCTTCTCTAAACTCTCATGGATGTGCTAACAAACCAAGCCATCATGCCCACTGCCACAACAACCTCCAGGAAGCCTTGTCTCCCATTGAAACCCCAAAGTGGCAAACTTTGTCAGATACACACTAGCATGATGGTAATCCATCCTTTGATTTTACAAGTAATCCCCTACAAACAACTAAGTCGAGTACTTGTAGCCTCTAGTCTCATCTTTTGAAGATGGTAACTTTGCGCACAAAAATGATTTGTTTCCCTTGGCTGCGCAAAGAGAATCATCATGCACACAAGAATTGTGCATCGAATACGAATCATGTATAGGTGGATCAAAGGAAAAACTGTATGCACTCCTCATCGTGTATACATTGTAAAACTCCTCCGTGAGCCCTATTTGGAATCCCGATGCACTTGAATGATCCCAAACACTGCAATTATCGCTTAACCCTGAACTAGTATCAGGAGTGTGATTGGCTTCCAACTCGAAGAGTGGATAATCGTAGATCAAACCGCCATCAAACTTAAATAACGAATTATTCGCAAACTGCACAATCACTCCATGTTGATCTAAATCATCCATCTTTGAATCCTTGGAACATTAAATTGACTCGTACTCCTGAATTGGCTCAACAAACTGCCGATCATAAACAACGGCATGGGATGAAATGATTGATTTGCTTCCAGGAGAGAGAAACAAATCAACATAAGAAACAATCCCCCAACTAGATGATACTTTGTATATCTCCTGTGAAGAAGATGGAGTAGTGTTGTGAGTTGTCACACAACTCTCTACTAAATCAACTACTATGTCACAAGAGCTATCAATAATTTGCCCTGTATCACCTGCCATGGGACTAACCTCAGGAGAACTTGGTGTAGCATGTGGTTCCCTGCAACTCTCAACCAATGCACTCATCCCATCTATATCAATTGCGCCTGTAACCGTGATGGATGTAACCACATCCTCAACCTGCTCACAACCAAAATCCGTGGATACATGCTTGTCATCAATTGCTGCCATAGGGACCTGAACTATATCTATAGAAGGTGAAGACTGTGCCAAGCTCAATTCCACGGTAGGCTCCTCTATCTATGACTGTGACTCTTGAAGGGCCAACTGAGTGCTCTTCAAAGAATCCATAGTCACCTCAAGCTCATGAGTGAGCTCATCAACCTCCTCTTCCTTTCCCTTCAATGCCTTATGACAGTTGCAATCCCACTCGAGAAGATGATCTCTGTCCGCAAGTAGTTGTAGGTAATTTTGTTTCATTACTCCAATTGCTTCTCGAAGTGCATGAAACTCTGCGAGGGAAAGACCACTATTAGCGTGCTCATTTGTCATAGGAGTGCTCCCACCAAAAGTAGCCAACATTTGACGAGCAACATCAAAATGCTCTATGGCTGTGGCAATCATATTGTCATTCACCTTTAGTTTCCCTACCACATGATGAAGACCTTGGGACTTATCACTCCCATACAAGTTTTCTAATTTAGAATCTGCACTATGATATGAAGCTGAATCATCATTGCTCACTAACTGATAAGCAGCATTGTGTGTGCTATCTTTTTCGCACACAATATCATCGAGGGTACTGCTGCTATGTACTTCATAGGATGGCTCAACAAACATTGTAGAAGCTGCTGTTTTGACGATATCTTCGCACACTTCTTCTTCCAAAGCATCTGCATATCCATTCGACTCACGATCCTGGGATTCATTGCCATTAAATAAATTTTCCGATTTGTTTT
>VDFB02392782.1:0-25398 GCA_007258455.2 Sequoia sempervirens | reverse complement strand
AAACATAAAATACAATTGAAAGAGAAAACAATAATATGAATAAAAAAATTCAAATGTAAACATTTCACAATATATGCAAGATACAAATAAAGAAACGATCGAAATTTGCATCTTTTGTAAAGGGCAAGACCAGTCCCATATTTTTCACAATCTCAGTTGCATGAACACTGGAAGATACCTTGGAATGCATCGATCAAAATTTTCTTCTATCGATTCTCTATTCACCAATAAATCTGATCATTCGGCCAACTCCATTGATTGAAACACATAGAGAGGCGAGAGGGTTCTGAGGAGATTCGAGATCGATGTTATCCAATGGACTGCAAGTCCTCCATCAACGTCCAACCATGTTCCATTACTGGAAATCTACGACAAGCGAGGTAGTTGAAAATGACGTATCTTCACCTCACTTCCTCAACAAGATGGTGCTCAAGAAAATTTAGATCAAGTTTTCCCTCCAGTTTTGAAACACAAGGATTCAAAAGTCTGATAATTGGTACAAAAGTGTCGATGGAATGGATGTGGCTGGCGCAATGATGGCCTTTGAAAATCTCCCGCTTCTTTTTAAAACTTTTCAAACGTCCGTCCTCCGTCCATTTCTGTTTGCAAAAAGAACGTCTGTTTACCTCCTGTGACTTCTGCTTGCCTCTCGTCACTTCCGCTTGCAATTTGCATTTTCCCCACACTACACCGTCTCATCATGTCATGTATTTTTTTATGTGTTTTTGTATGTACATAGGTGTCTTTTGTCTACACTTTAGACAATTTGAAAAACTAATATTTATATCAGACGGTGTAAAATAATTTGTACAATAATTAAGTGGTTAATTTATTGTTATGGTAGATGGCCATAAAGTTTAATGCTACTACACAACCAAATAGTACCTACTTTCCCATCGTTTAATGGTAGATGTTGTCAAATTTGCTCTACATGTTATTCCAAACATTCATTCTTATTCTCTAAACCTCATTAATGTAACATCGTATTTTACGAAATTAATGTGATAACACGTGATATAAATTCCTGGCAGCCACTAGCTTTTTTTGGAACGTGTGTGTTACGTGGGTAGATTCAAGTAGGGAGTCCACAACCTTCAGAATAGATGTGGAAAACTTGGCTGTTAGAGAAATTAATTCATGTAGCCTCATTATCCATAGTAGTGTTAATGTGGCCCTTAAACCCTATTTAGTGTCATGGCCAATTATCTTTTTGTTTGCAGATACTCCTCCTCTATATGCTTCTAGACCATGCCTCCTTTGCTATGCCACCATTGCCAAGCACCTGGTCAAAATCATGCCCTGCCAATATCTCTCACCAATCTCCCGCCAGCTACAACCAATAACTCATTTGGATGCGGAAAATTTAATATCCAACCACCTGCTACAAATTCCTTCCCACCTTCAATTTCACACTCCTTATTATGATTCGTTTCAATCCATCAGGTGTTCCAAATCTACTACATTAAAATATATTTTTTTAAATATTGTTATTTTATGGGGATTTTTAAAAAAAAAATCAACACTTTTACCCTTTATTGGAGTAGGAGGTTTCCCCTAGGTGGATGTCGTGGGCCCTGCAAAAATAGGATTGTCTTAAAATTAATTAGCTAAACTATTTGGATACAATCTACAATAAGAATTTGTTTTAATTCGTTGGGAACACAACCTTCCAACTAACATTTTTCTATTGAGGACCAAAATAGAAAGCAATACATGATGTTTTATATTTTCTTTAAATCTTAGAAGACTTTACCATCTAGAGCAGGGTACATGACCACGCCTAAAAAAGTGAAATTGTGTCAAAACAAAAGTAATCTTGAAATATTATTTAAAATTAATTATCTAAATTTCTTTGAATCCGTCTACACTGTAGCCTAGATCTGCTATGTTAAAAGAAAGTTTTGGAAATATCTTTATAGAAATTAAAGAAAAGAGGACTACCTATATATTTTATAGAACTTTTAAGATTTTACCACCAGTTAGAGCGATTTACGTAATTGTCCCAACAACCCCTTCTGGTGGTGGTGGTGGCGGCACTAGGACATGCAAAAATTAAATTGTTTTAAATTAATTATCTAAACTAGTTTAGATATAATCTACAACAACAATTTGATTTTATCTATCTAGAACAATAGTTTTGTTTAGATTTTTTAAAATATATATACATGATTGTTTTAGAGTCTAAAAGATGTGTGGAAAATTGTTTATTCAGTTCTGAAAATGCATTTTTGATCGTATTTTGTAATTCTAAATTATAATACAAAATATTTTTTATTTTCAATTAATAAATAAATATGAAAGATACATTTTAGTGATATACGCAATTCTCACACAACCCCTCCTAGTGATGGTGGTGGAACTACAATATACATAATAGTATATAAAATTAATTATATCAATTCATTTAAATATAATCTACAATGATTTTGTCAGGCCCAAAATATTCTTAAAAAAAAACCTTTTTTTTTTGCATCACAATAATTAAGTTTATTTGCTAATGATTGTCTTCATGTATGGCAAGAGTCTTGCCACAAAAAATGACGAGGAATGATATTTAAAAAAAAAAGCATTATTAAAGGAGACTATAGTCAAAGGTATCACCTTGCTTAACATGGATAATGTTAACATGTCCTTACTAGCCTCAAAGTTGTGGTCTCTTAAGTTGGTACCCACATAAGACACATACACCAATAGTGATTATCCCGTTTTTGATCTTAATAATAAAGATATTAACAATTCCACCGTTAACACTTAGTAGCCATGATCCCAAAGACTCGTCTGGTATTTAAACACCGGTATTATTATACAGTCCCGCATTGGACTCCTAAAACTAAACAGATATATAACTATATTTCAATCCTCTTCATTAATTTAATATCCTTATAATAAATTTCCATTAATTTCTTTTAGCATCATCATTTCTTGTGATATATATATATATATATATATATATATATATATATATATATATATTTTGTTGATAATAACATTATTTTTATAACAATAAGGTCAATATTTATCTAATTATTGTTTGTGTTTCATTGATCTAGTATTATTATAACTTAATCAACTCAATATCCTTAAAGATACAACCTTATCAATATATTGCCAAAATGATCATCACATTTAAATACAATCTTAAATGCAAACATTACCACTTCTCTCTTATTTTCCTTAGTTAATAGCATTAGAATCTAAAAACAGATTAGCAATATTAATATAATTATTCTTCTAATCAAAATGATAGTATTAATTCCTAATTTCAATTTACCATTAATCATATTATTATCATTTCTCCCAAATAATGTAATTATCATAATATTTAATCCCCTTGATTGATATTAATTAATTTAACCAATAAGGTTTCCTTATTAATTCTATTAACTAACCTAGTCATTTAAAGGGTATTACATCTAATATTACTATTATTATTGTAATTTTATTATCCAATAATGAAACTATTGTTTAGCTAGAAAATCAATTTTAATTCACCTTAACATTAATGTTATTACTACCCACCCCATCGTTGTAGCATCATTAATTGCTCCTAACCAATATCAGCACCATCACCACTACACATCATACTTGTATCAATGTGACTAGTTATTCATTTTTAAATCATAATAAAGGGTACTATGATTTTAACTTGCATTGTACATTGACAACAGTGTTGGCCTTGTTCAAAAACTAAATTAATGGTATTACTCTATCTAAGATTAAATATTTTTAATATGGTTGTTATTTATTTAATACATGTAATCTATAATTAATAAAATTATTATTTATTTGTTCATGCATGAGTTATTATTAAAAACATATTATCTACTCCATCGTTTACTCAATAGTCAATCATTACGGATGATTATAAATATAAGGAAAGTGATGACAACATTGTTGTTTGATCCACCATCTATTTGTAATAGTATTATTAATTATCACCCAATATTTAAGTAGTTTAAATTAATAAAATATATGTTATCATTTAATCTACACAATAATTGAACTTTATTTAACATAATACTATTATGATTTAAATTATAATAGATTTCAAACAGTGGTTTTTCCTTTTTTTTAGTAGCTGACTGTATGGTCCCATGGGGGGGCTTGGGCTCCTATTTTCCCCAATAAGCAGATGGCTGAAAATTTCAGCTGGTGGGATTGTGGGGGGGGCTAGAAATTACCGCACTTGCTGAAGAGTACTTTCCTACCACTTGTCACAAATTTGGAGGGAAATGTTGTTTATTTATTAATTTTTTATTGACAACACCACCATTCCACTGCTTAAATTTTGAAGCTTGCAAATATTCATGGGACCACCAGCTTCAAAATATTCTGTTGAAAACTTAAGCAAAATCTGCTCCAGATTTTAAGGAAGCCCCCTCTCCATGAGACCACACTATGAGTTTAAGTTTGATTTGATATAAATTGCAAATTATAGATTTGGACGGAGAAATAAAATTTTAAAAATATAAGTTTCTAAAATAACTTTAAGTGGTAGGGTTCCTATCCTCATGGACCCCACCACATATTTAATTAATAATTAAACAAGCTTAAACAAAGTAATGACAAGTTTGAAATTAAGGAGATGTGCATACAATCTTAGCCATTAGATTGATTTAATCTTAACCCTTGAATTATCATAGGGCATCCACATGCTAAACCTAAAACATAAGATTCTGTTTTAACCTAGCTTCTCTTCATTTTTTCATCATTAGATGTTATAGGTTTTGGAGAGGAGAAAGAAGTGAACAATGCTAAGTCCTCATTACTGTTTTCCTTCTTTTCTTCCTTCTATTCTACTTCTTTCATGAAAACCTTTTTCCCTTTCTTTGATGTTCGTTGTGCACAACGGCTAATGTCATGTTCTTGTCTTTTTTTTTCTTCTTTTTAAAAAAACGCATACCCATGATCATCTAAATATTATATTTACTTTATTTGTTTTATTTTTATTTTATTTTAACAGCAAGTTATATTTTTTTCTATTAATCATTATACTGTTTCATTTCATATTATTTTAATGCAAGACATTTTTTTTAAATAACAAAATAAAAAAAAGATTTCACAGGCCTTGGGCTCACGGCCGCAGCCTTTCTTGTTTGCAACGGCGGCAACTGTGTTGGCCGTGCCCCTACTGAGGTAGACCGTGCCCAGCAGATTTGGAGAGGCCTTGCCCTCCCCACCCCAGCTGTGGCTAGGGTTTGGGGAGGAGCTACGTTTCCTTTATTTCTTTTTTTTAATTTTATTCAAATTTCATTCTATTTTTAAACTTTATTTTTATATATATTTTTAATTTGTATTTCAATGTATATGATAATTATTTTAACGTGGATAAATTTATTAATACAAATATACGTTTTAATATTATTTATTTATTTTGGTTTGTAAATAAATAAATAAATGTAGAATAAGAATAAAGATGTTTCTGTAAGTTGATTTAAATATATAATTTATATGTATAATACATTTTGTATTTATGAGTAAAGGAATACAAATTAATTGTGCACTATTTTTATGCTGAAAGTAATGAATTATTTCATATGTTTATTTGTATATTAAAGAGAGAAATACTACATATTAGAAAAATTTAACTCTTCAATATATATTTTTTTAACAACTGCAATGCAATACACTTCCATTTTGCAGCAAGTGTGAATGATATATTTTGGCTTTTATTACTGAATGATTTGTATATTTATTTACAGTCTTTCCCTTTTTGCAATATTAACAACATATAAATCTGTACTTAGTGTACACAAAACAGAAATAAATTTATCTAAAATCTTTTTGCCTCTTACACATATTTCTAAGACTCAATAGTCCCAACAACTAAAATCTCTTACATTAATCTTGCTTTTCATCACTCTCCAACTTTGATTATTTTTCTTGTACATAATAGAAACTACAATGCTCTAACCTCTCTCCCTTACACTCAAATAAACACAATATTGGATGATTCATTACAAGAGAATTTCCCATTAAGCATTACCCTTAAAGTAAACAACAAGAAAAGGTACTTCCACATTCTTATTACAGCCATTTACAAAAATACAAATCAAAGAATAAAGAGCTTTCTCTTTTCATTCCCTCATTACCCCAATATACTAAACTATCAATATCACAAATGTCACATAAGAGGAGATAGGAGACATTAACACATCAACAATCACATCTTGCTCTCCACCCTACCATAATGACATCATGGAGCCTCGTGGGCTCTAGCCATACCCCTGAGCAAGGAATTATTTTAGCTCCATGATGATAAATGGAGTCTTTTCTCATTTTTACAAAAGATAGCACTAACATAATACAATTTTTATGCATCTAGGTTTTCAACTTTCCATTTTCAACCATGATCCCTATTCTATGTCACCTTACAACCAATAAACAAGGGTAAATGAAGATAGGAGGAACTTATCTTTTTTTCTCTTTATTTAGGTGAAGGGATTGAACTTCTTTATCCATTCTGCCTCTCCAAACCAAGCCATCTTGATCACTATCTTCCCAAAGAGGTGAACTCCTCTCCTTCTCTCATTCTTTCTACCATCTCTACTAAAGTTTTCCAAGAGGAGAAGTGGGTAACACCCCACTCTTTCTCCATCTCCGGAATATATAGGAGTTTCAAATTGCAAACTTTGAATGGGGAGGTGTAAGGTGTACCTACCTCCATCAATGAGAGTCTTTTCCTTATTAAAGAGGAGGCATGCCCTTGGACAACCCCTCCATCTTTTCTTCTCATCCTCTCCTCAAAACTCGACACCCTCCATTATGAGGACTTTTCAGGGGTCAAATCATGTCCTTGGAGCACTATTATATACCCAGTTGACCCCTACCACTATGGTATAGACCCTAGGGGGTTTCTTTTTGGCCCATTTAAGGATCCATCCGAAATTCAAACTTGGATAAGGGTTCCTAACCCTTAACCCCACTTACACCTATATGAACATAATTAAATACCCTCACAACTTTAATCCACCAACACATTAATTTTATTTCTTCCTAAGCCCCCAAAAGGGTCAAATTCATATCCCAAGATGTCCTTTCGGTGTGTTCTCAATGGTCTTCCCTTTCCACTGCATATCCTACACATTACCAATGAAACCATAAGCAATAATCGTATATCACATTAATCTGATAGTTTCCTTCATGGTAACATCAATAGAATGTCAGAATAAAAATCAATAGTATTGACAAATAATCACATTATTTATCATCCACAATACATCTTACCATCTATTTCGGAAATATATTAGGGTTTTACTAATCACATGTAAGGTGGGGTCATACAGATTTGTTTTAATCCACCCAGAACACCAAGACTTTGCTTGAGAAAGAAAATTTATAAATACCATTTTATATTTTGTTTAGAGTTTAAAAGACTTACCACTTACAAAAGCAAGGATGGATATCATCAGCCCTTCACCTAATTTTTTTTAAAAAAATAAAAAATAATCATCTACATTTTTTTAATATAATACTAATAATCATACGATGGTTTGATCGAATTTTATTATTGGGATATAAATTTATACAAGAAATTCAACATATTTTTTATTGTCAAAATCAAACGTCAAAAGCTGGCATAGTTTATACCTTACGCAACACATACTAGAGTTACCACATCCGGTAACTCTTATTAAGGTCTCAATCTCTGTCACACTTTGCATTTATTTTGATCAATCTTCTCCCGGTTCATTAAGGATTTAAGCTACCCGGCGCTCTCAATTGAGGCAATGGAATACAAATATCTTGTTTTATTTTTTTTAACAATGAAACATGAGGAAAATTTACTACAATGTGATAGTTATTATGGTTTGTTTTGTAGATTGTTGTAAATGTCACTTCTTTATATTATTGTTGTGTGGAATGGGGGAAAGTGTGAGGCAAATACATGTTATGATATTGCTATTAGGATGTAACCATGTTTTTTTCTTTAGTCAAATTCATTTGTCCAAGGGACAGGGTAGATCAAAATTATCACGTACAATAATTCTTAAAGGGAAGATAAATTACCATGGCATCAAGGGACAGGGTATATGTACCCCGAACTCCATGGAATGGACTTTTAGGTTTTTTATTTTTATTTTTTAATTTGTGTAATTTTTAAAGAGGTTTTAAAAATATAATGGAGTTTAATAGTTAAAATTAAAATTTGGTTAATAAAAATAAGATAATTATTTATCATTTTTGGATTAAATGAGATGTTAAATTACTATTAATTATTTAATTTTTAAATTAAATGATGTTTAGGTAGAGCGAAGTTATAGTGGTTTGATGTAAGCAAGAAACATTAGAAAAAAGTTGTTAAAAAATAAAAGAAATGTGCTAGGATTTTTTGTGATGATCTTTTCTCACTTACTCCTAAGTCATGTACAATGTATATGAGGTTAGTAATGTGTATTTGTTGTCACCTTATTTTTGACTCAAACAATGTATTGTCAATTCATTAGGCATTTTTGTTAGATGTTAAATTTGTAGATGTCTTGGAAATGTGGAAGCATAAAAAAAAAGTGAATTATTTGACAAAATGTCTCAAAGAGATGTGATCTCATGGCGTGCCATGATTGCCATATATGTTCAAAATGTATTTGTTGAAAAGGATTTAAATTTTTTTAATCAAATACAATGGGCAAGTGTAAAGCCTAGCTCCACAACCTTTGTCACTAGCCCACTTAAGTTGGCCATATTATTGGAGGTTAGTGGAGTTGACTAATGTGGCTAGTATGAGGATGACACTAGCTATAGTGTACAATGACTAATCCAAATGGGTGATTAGTCTAGAATTGGTTGTTGGCATAAGATGGGTAGTTGTGGTTAGCATGATAGTTTCTTGAACCATAGCAAATAATGCATAAACAAATGTGTGACCTAACCAAATAAAATAGTAAGATAATTTCACCTTCTTATATAATCCAAATAGTCTTTTTTTTCTTCTTACAATAAACTAATTTAACTCTCATTTAGATAATATAAGCTTATACTTTTTAAATTACAATTTTCCCATTGAATAAAAAAAAGATCTAGTGAAAATATATTACTATATAGTTGTATTAATTTTTATTTTAATTATTAAGGGTAAATAGAGGGTTTTGAAAGGGCCTAACCTTCTGCAAAGACCATAATAGATATGACAACAATACTTAGCACCAAACAAAGGACTATCAACAATGAAACAACACTAAGGTTGTAGACTACCTACAACACCCACATGACATTAACCAAATAGCTACATCAAAGGCTACATGAGTTCAACCTATAAAAACATAAAAAAGATAACAACACCACAAGACCAAAGAGGGCCAAGAATACATAGTCCCTAAATTAGATTTGGCATCCCCATTTCCCTATGTTGGAAATGAAGTAAAAAATTGTGGGGGTTTGTAATAATTTTTGGAGGACCTTTTTTTCCTCCTATGTACTATGGTCTAAGAAATGTTGTTCAAAACAATAACATTGATAACCATAGGGGAACATTGTCCTTAGTATCAATGAAATAAGATGCGACATGAGCAGAATCTATCATTGACATCTCAATAGGAGACACCAAAGATAAAGGAGAAATATAGATAGATCCTTTCCCACATCTAGCAAAATTATTAGAACAAGAAAGATAAAAGAAACCCTAGCTAACACTTAAGATCATTTGACATAAATGCTAGTAGGAAAACCCACCTTAGGACTAGAT
The DNA here is from genome assembly GCA_007258455.2 of Sequoia sempervirens. Lineage (NCBI taxonomy): Eukaryota > Viridiplantae > Streptophyta > Pinopsida > Cupressales > Cupressaceae > Sequoia > Sequoia sempervirens. The sequence goes on along the minus strand of VDFB02392782.1, from coordinate 15,716 downwards.
CTTATCCCTCCACACACAATGCTTGCCCCCATAATCTAAAAATAAAAGATAATATTTAGGAGAGAGGGAAAATATGCCTACAAATCCAAGGTGAGAGAATGATAATTATGTGGGAGGTCTATCATTTTAGTCTATTTATATAATGTGTTACTTGCTTTGGAGATGCTAATTTATTTTTATCCCATTATGAGTTTTTCCTATCCCAAAATTATAGATTTATAATGAAAGTTAAAATACATTTCAATATATCATTAAATTATTTTAGATTTGATATTATATTTATTTATCATTTTTCCCTTATAAAGGCTTCTTAATAAACTTTAAAATAAATTAAATAATAGCTAGAACTTAATATTTTAATAGATTTATATTATTTCTATAAATTTGTAATTTTTCTACATTCCTTTTATAAGCATTTTCCTTTAGGTAAATACTATTATAATTATAACTAATTTTCTAGTTATTAATATGTGTACCTATTGAGGATTGCTTTGATACACTCATTGATATACAAGTAGAACACCAATTCACCACCTCTCTTGAAAGAAAACCAACCTCAACAGATTGAGAACCCCATGGTCCCTTCGTGTCAGATCTAGACAATGTTGGATAATCTAGTGGCGTATGTTACAGTTGTACTTTTATAAGGGGTTGCTAGTAATCAATTAATCATGTGGCTATTGGCATTAGGAGGTCAAAAAATAAGATAAATAATGCATAAACAAGATGCTCCAATCACCTATTGCACAAAAATGAACACTTTATTTAAATACTATAAAAAATAGGACAACTTGCAAACATGAGAAAAGTTATTTATAACATGTTAAAAATAAGATCCTATTGTAACCCTAGCCTACTCCTAAACTAACTAAATATGCAAAAAAGAAAAAGAAAAAAAGAAATGAGTTTATAGAGGAAATAAACTGAAAATAAAGAGGATCAACTTTGCATTTGATTTACTATTCCTTGTCTTGGAAGATCCAGTGAAATTTTATTGACCTACAATGCCATGACTAAAACTACCATATTACATGCACAAGTATTACATGAGATCCATGATAAATATACCATAAAAGAAATATGTAAACATTCAACATTTTATTAAATTCCACCAAATAATCCAAGTTTCACAATAACTAATGCCACTAGTGAGAGGGTAAAATTTTGAACTAATCCAAGTTAGGCCAAGAAGATCCAAGTTCTAGACCCACTCGGCATAATCGGCCGGCTAAAAAAATAACTACCAATATCTTGTTATGGGAGGTATTGTCCATTCTCGAGTAGAGAAAGATTCTTAGAATAACAAATCCTAAACAACTTAATCCAAATAAAATGATTATGGAATGATGAAAAGATGTTTAGAATAACAAATTATAAACAACTTAATGCAAATGAACTAATTATGGAATTATGATAAGATGCTTAGAATAAAAAAATGTAAACTACTTAATACAAATAAAATAATTATGAAATGATGAAAAAATGCTTAGAATGTAACACCTCTCTAATCTCAGGCTGGTAAGGTAGCATTCTGATTTTGATTTGATATTTTAAAATGTTAAATGTTGTTATAATGAGATTAGACATTGATGGTTATATGAAAGGTTATCATGTTTAGCTATTATTCTGGATTACATGCTTATATGTTTATATATTGTTATTATTGCTTATGTAAGATTATGGATATGATAGGGATGATGCCATAACACTCATATTCGAGAGGCTTACGATATCATGAATCCCTTCCTGATGATTGATGTTGTTTTGGACTATATGTATATGCACATGTACTTTGACGTGTAATTGGAAGTGATGCAAGTACTGAGTATCGACTTCGCCTGGATCCACAAGCCTGAGCATACTCATATTCCCTGATGGTGGTTACTGGAGGTAGTTACCGGCCAAATGTCCCCTACCCTATCCCACTATACTTTGTTAGGGCAGTGTTTTCCTTGTTGATGTCTTACCGTCCGGTTACCTAACGGTAACGTCCGGAGCACCTTTCAGCCATATGTTTCGGCGCACCTTTCAGTTGTATGTGGTTTACCAGTATGTTTTGTTGGGGTATTTTGTCTTGGTTTTTGTTAATATTTTATGTGGATTATATATATTTATTTTGGTTGTTGGTGTCTTGATGTGGTTTTATTGGCATCTTTTCATTGTTTCATATATGGTATTTCATTGTGTTTAATTGATTTTATATTTGAATGGTATATTTCATTGGAAATTTTAAATGATTTTATTAATCCCTTTTATGAGCCCTCATAGTTTTATTTAAATCTTCTTGGGGAGCTTGTGTGTATTTAATGTTGCTTTTTGTGACTTTAATTAATTGTTCCTTTTGGGGGAGCTTTAATAGCTAATTTTATCAAATACTTTATTTTTTTATGGTTCTGGGGAAAATATAAAAAAGAAAGGGAGTTTTGTTTAGGGGATCATTATTTTGGAGAGGAAAAAGAAAATTTGTTGTTCTGCATGGAGTAGAAAACCCCATGATTTGGACGACTAAGTTGGGGTGATTGTGGAAGTTTGCCTGAGAAGAAATTTGTGGGTAGTAGCTTGTTGAAATCAACGGGCCATCCCTTACTTGCTATCTAGTTTTGGAGCTTGGTCGTGTCTTCTTCATTAAGCAATTCTCCTTTTCTGTTTTGGGGAAAATTGAGGTAATTATCTGTTACTCTTCATTGTTGTATGATTGGTAATTTGGGCATTTACTCATGTTTCTTGTATGGCTGAGATTTTTCTGATCTGGGTTATTTTTATTGTATGAAAATTGAAGGAACTCTATTTCATTTTTGTATTGCTTAAGGGTTTGAATGATGAATGTTTTAAATCCATTTTGCTGCCCTGTAATATTTTGTATGATAGATTTTTGTTCATTTCCAACAAATATGAAATGGGTTGTTGAACAAAATCTGATTTATGGGTTCTTTCTTATTCTTCTCTTTTTCCCAATTTGTAAACTCAATGTAGGCTCACCACCCTAAGGGGTTAATACTCTGTGATACTCAAGTGGAGCACCCTTTCTCACAAAGGTGGATAGGTAGAGATCTAGTGACACAGGGTCATCAACGAACCGCCACAGGCACACCTTCTCTCTCTCCTCGAGAACTGTCGAAGTTCACCCAAAGATTTATATCTCAACCTAAGGGAGTACATGGTGAGTAGCTTCAGGGTACGATTCACATCCCTTGCACTACACTAAGCCATGATTGACAATAGGTCTTAAGCTAGGCTAAATACAAGCTCTCTAGTGCATCCTCTAAACACTAGGAGGGTGCATGAGGCACATCCGTGAACACCATCCTGTCACAAACATGGGTCAATAACATCAATTAAGCCACTCGAACCAATCTTGCATTCCTAACTCAGAATCACCTGAGTATCAGAGCTTCACTAAACACAACATGACTAGATTGGGGTACAACTTTCGTTCTCCCCCCTTTATATACCCTACCGATTCATGTGGTCGAGGTCATCCCTTGGGGTGATGAAATCCCCAAGCAAGCCTCCTAAAGGGAAGGTGATGTTAGGAATTTTTGATCCCTAGTCTCACACGTAGTGCAAGGGGAGAGCATACACACAAAACTAGCACACCTAGGATGACTCACAAGTGGACTTGAATTAACTCACGGTTTCTGATCCTTAGGTTCACTGAATGGTGCAAGGGGAGAGCATACACCAACGAACAATCCCAAACACAACAAAAAAAGTTAATTGACCCCCTTAGCAAATGAAGTGTTCCTAGTTAGTGCAAATATACTTACGATAATCTTGGACTGATCGTCCTACAATAAAAAAGTTAGAAGTTTTGATACACCGGTCTTCGACAAACGAGGTTGAAAATGATTAGGAAACACTCATATATAATTTAATATATTGTATCATAATATCTAATATTAAATATGTTATATTGTATATTTAAATATTGTATTATAAATTATATATAATATTAAAATGTTATATTATATTATATTTTAATATTAAATAAATAAATATATATAACATGACATGTGTGGGGATCTTGTATGGAGATTAAATATTAATATCTTAAATTATACAATATATTATATATTTAAACATTATCTTATATTATATATAATATTAAATATGTTATATTATATGAAATATTAATATTAATAAATATTATATAATATAATATTGTAATATAATATTGTTAATTATAAAACGAGTAGAGAAACATAATGAAAATAGAAAATAAAGAACAAAATAAAAGACATGAATTATAGTTTTTTGGCAATTGCATACATCCACTCTTAAGTAGGGAATAACTCTATTAATCAATCACTATCATCTAGTACATAATTTTCCATATATTTATACAAAGCTCTTTGGATACGAAGAGATGGGAGAATACTAATGGACATGTGACCATTGGGCTTCGCATCCCAACAATCTCCCCCATGAAACCTCCAACTGGCACAACCATGCACTGTCATTCCCTGCATTTCCACTTCAAACTCGCATTACAACCAAGCTCATCGAAGATTTTAGTTTTGCCAGAATTTGTTCACAAAAACTTTGGATTAACCTTCTCCATGTCAAGTCGGATAGAACAAAGCTTAACACAATCCTGGAAATTTTTTTATCATCTATAAGACTCTGGACCTCACATCTTGTGGCCAATGATATTTCTTCATCCAATTTCCAATGCCTATAACGATAAGCAACAAATGAAACCTCCTCACCTTCTAAGGCAAACATATTGGTTTCTTCAAAAGCATCGGATTTCTGCTCGTAGTCAGTTAGAGATGAGTCAACCATTGAAGCATTTTTCTTGGGGGTTCCTTTAGGTGAAGCCTTCCCTATATCCTTGATATCAATACATTCTGATGTAGCTACTGCAACAATTGTGAAGTTTTCAACCAAACCTTCCAATCTATCCTGCGATAGAAGATGCAAGATAGACTGTCTGCTGAAACATTCCTTGGAATCTTCTATATTCATCATTCTCATTTTATAAATATTTTGGCTTTCACTAGCCGTGGCTTTTACATTAATTGCATCCACAGGGCCTTGGTCACCTTGATATTGAACTCAATATGCCTCAAAGAGCATCATTACTAAATCTGTTAAGGTGGCATTTGAATCCACTTCATACCTCTGAACCCAATTATTAGCAAACTGAGGAACAAGCTTTCCATTCTTGGAATTTTTTTTAGAATCTGCTTCTCTTACCATAGGTGCGGATCATCACAAGGCAGTGACCTACCTTGGCTACGAAAATTGACATCTTTAAAAGTAGTAACAGGCTTAGGAACTTCACATCCATCTGTAATCTCACATCTAGGGCGATAAGACTTGACTTCATCTTTAGTCATGGCTGCCACACACCATTTTTCCACATAAAAATCCTTCACAAAGTGTGTAAGATTTGAAAAGTCTTGGTTGGGAAAAGCAATGTTGTTGAAGTCATCGCTAGACCAACCACTTGTTTGAGGCTCCTGTGCGGTTTCATTTACAGAAAGTAAATCCAATTGAGATCCATCCCCTTCCATGTGACTATCCCCTGAAGAATTTGTGGACATGTAATTTTCATGGCTACTATTCAAATCCTTAACGCTCTTTCTGGGCGGCAACACAAAGCTCAACACATCGATGCCCACAACCCGTTTGTCTTCTGCCATGGACTCACCGTTGCCTTCTTCGTTAGAGCTCTCAGAAGGAACATACAAACCCTTGTTGTATTGAAGCTATTCTTTCATAAATTTCTCTTCACCTTGATCTCTTCCTTGACCGACTGATGCAACTAGGCTTGGACCTCCACATGGAAAACTTTGACCTAAGACAAGCAGAAACCTAGTGGCTCTGACATAATTTGGCTCGGATTCTTGAGCACTCCCCTGAGGCATCGATTTCCTCCATTGGTCCTCCACACCATTGTCACTAGATGAATCGTCACCATCCCTCAACAGATGAAATCCTTAAAACCAACAAACTAAATGGGTTCAAGCTTTGCGACGCCATTTCTAGCTTCTGGTGTCGGATTCACAATCAACTTGGGCAAGGGATTTTATTTTGGAGCCCATGATACTTCCCCATCACATGGGGATTCATTCTCCTCCAAAAAAATCCGTAGAGCACTTTCAGACCTTCCCTCATCGTGTTCCTCTACCCCTTCTTCGTCTCTTTCTTTCTTTCTCTTTTTGGATCACTGTCGTATTCTACATTTATTACTCTTCTTCAAATTGTCATACTCCTCATAATAAATAATATCAACAATCTCTGCAAATGAAACTTTCTTCTTCTGTGTTGCCCAATCATCTTCTACCTAAGGCGCCCTATCCTCAAACCAGTACTTGTCATTGGGAGCCTCGTCAACTCCTCTTTTGTGATCACTACTAGATTCCAACATGCCTATGAACTCTTCAATTTCCAAAGTGCTAAGAAATTCTTCAATAATAAATTGTTCTAACAACTTTCTCTGACCATCCCAATCATACAATGGCGAATGTGAATCTAGTTCCCAAACATCATCTTCTTCCATCTCTGCTCAACCTCACCAAGCTTTGATACCGATTGTTAATTATAAAACGAGCAGAGAAACAAAATAAAGAACAAAATAAGAGACATGAATCTATAGATGTGGTTCGGCAATTGCCTACATCCACTCTCAAGTACATGGAATAACTTTATTAATCAATCACCATCATCTAGTACATGATCTTCCATATATTTATACAAAGCTCTTCAAATACGAAGAGATGGGAGAATACTAATAGACATGTGACCGTTGGGCTTCACATCTCAACAAATATAATATACTATTATAATATCAATATATAATATATTTTAATATAATGTATGATATTAATATAAAATATATAAAATAATATATGTTATAATATAAATATTAATATAATTTATAAAATATATATTAATATAATTATATAATATATTATTATTATATGAATTTATGTTATATCATAATATGTAATATTAAATATGCTATATATATAATATAAATTAATATTATATATCATGAAATGCCACCTTACCTAGGGGTTAAATATTAGTATCCTAAATTATACACTATATTCTATATTTAAATATGTTATATTATATGATATAATATTAAATAAATATAATATATTATAATAATATAATATAATATAATATATGTATATTAATATCATATATGTGAACTTATTATTTTATAATCTATTATATTATTATATAAAAAATAATATCATGTTTGTGGGTAAAATAAGACATCAAACCAAAAAAATCAAACTATTAGATTCTTTATAAAATTTTGGACATTTTTCAAAAAATCTATCAAATTGAAGTTAGTATGTGAAAATTAATGTAGTTTAAAGATTGGAGAAAAAAGACTCACTCCAAACAAATTTACCTTTCTAATGTGTGATATAAGGAAATGACCTATTCCACTATGTTTGATGTTTAGATGCCTACAAATAATCAAATAATCAATTAATTAGAGACAATTATTTTAAAAATAACACTTGATAAGTACAAATAAAATAACTTCAAATAATTTTAAAAGTAAATAAAACAACTCTTTAAGTAATTATGAGTTTAGAAATCATTTTTAAATAATTTGAAATAAATAAATTTTTCTTTCAATAAATATTCTTAATTTCACAATAATCTTGCACTATAGAATGAAAATACTATTTCCATTTATCAGTCATTAACATAGACCCTATTATCAACTTCTAAGGGTTATACTAAGCACATAAATGTTTAAGACTATTCTCCGACTAATCAAGCGAAGATTTATAGACTCTTGCATCATAATGGTTGCAAGGTAAGCACAAAATAGATTTGGTGAAATGGTTAAAGACACTTTTAAAGGAATAGGTTAAAGACATCCATCAAAAGCTAAAAAAGGAGCTTTGGAATAGGTTAAGACATTCATCAAATTATGAAGGATTATATATATAAAAGTAAACATGAACATACGTGGATATATATTTATATTCGGGTAGATGCAGTTGGCAGGAGTAAAGATTTCACAATATCCTCGTTGCTTCTGCCAAAATGGAAGCTTTGGAACAAAGTAAGGACACTCATCAAAAGAATAAAGGATATAAGTGCATGCAAATAAAATCTGGTAAGCTTACCAAGTATTGTCTTTGCTTACACCAGAATGGGAGTTTGAAACAGGATATGAGCATCCATAAAGTGTGATGAATGGAGAGACTAAACACGAGAAAAGCTTGATAGAATGCCTCAAAGAAGAGTGGTTGCTTGGGTTTCCATGATCACTAGAAAAAAATTACTAAAAATGGAGGCCTAGACTAAGCGTGGAAACCACATAAAAAATGAAATTACTCGTCGAAATTGGGAAGGGGGGTTGACAAGCAGGCAAAATGATGGATATGGGTCACTATTGAGAGAAGGAACTACGTCTCTACTTAACTCTCTTTGTCAAATGTCACATAGCTAGATGCAACTAGGCTTCCTTCTCCTCTCTTAGCTGTGTAAGCGATTGGAGATGAACTTGTTCCTATTCATAAGGAGCGCGAAATTGAAGGAAAGAAGTAATTTGCAGCGGGTGGTTGGATATTAAATTTTTCGTGTCCAAATGAGTTACTGGTTGCAGCGAGTGGGAGATCAATAAGGGATATGGAAAAATTTGCTTCTGACATGATTTTGACCAGGTGCTTGGTGGCATAGTAGAGGAGACATGGGTTGGATGCATATAGAGGAGGATTACCTACAAAACCATTATCTGTAGGGGGTTGCATGGGCATGGTCCACCAAATGGTCATGCCATCCTGATGGTTTCATAGCTTGCTCCATAGATTGAAGTTGAAACTCTAAAAATAATTTCATAAGACCTCATCCCTTGGGGGCAATTATAGCACCATGATTGATATATATTTTTATTGAAATTAATTTTTTAAGTGGTTAGTATAGTTCTATTATAATTAATATATATTTTGATTAAAATTAATCTTATAAGATTTTCTTATTTAGTTGACAAGTATAATATCATGATAATTAATATATATATGTATTGAATAAAGTTGAAAGAAGAGTTAGAAATATAATAAATAGTAGTTCAAAAAAGGGATTGGGAATAAAAAGACAACTAAAATGAACATCACCAAATGAAGTATATAACCTCAATTATGAAAAACCAATATCAATATTACAACTGAGAAATTACAGCCTATTAAAAGTATAAGCTATATTTTACACTAATACATTTGTTATGTAAAGTCGTGTGTCATGGAAGAGACAAATCTCCCCAAGAATGATGCATATTTAAAGATCTTTGGATATATCTATTTGAAAGTGGAAAATACAATATCAATTAATGTTCTTCAATTTTCAACATGGTAAGAGAACCATACAAATTCATGTGTCTATGTGTCAAATCTAAAGATAGTGGAATATTTTGTAAGGTTAGCATGGCATGCTACATTAAAAGAAAGGAATCCATTCTATGCTAGAGTTGTTAGATTCAAAAGGATTAATTTTCCATCTAGATAAAAGGTCAATCACTGCATTAAAGGTAATCTATTGTTGTTCATTAGAGAGAATATTGTTGGCAGGAGGATGTTTTAAAGGCTGACCCAACCATAATGGTAGATCTCAAGAGATGTAAGGAGAAAAGTCATAATTGAATAAGGAGCTGATGCAAGTTAGAAGCTATTAGTTCTTTGTGGATCGTAATAGTCAATCTCACCCACCAAATAACATCAAATCTTGTTGTAAGGGGTGTAGAAATTAATGAATTTTTTTTTGCATTAGTAAGTTCGCAATAGAGGTCATAGTCAAAGTGAATACTAAAGGTCACAGAAACCATCGTCGATAAGGAAGATGAACCATAGGCAATAAAATTTAGGAGCCGCTAGTGTTTGATGAGGAAAATTTGCCACCAAAGATTGGAAGTTTTTATAGCAAATGACTCGATAGGAAATATGAAGTATAACAACATGTACATAAATATGCAGATCTGAGAGACAAAGAAGATCATATTAGACTTTGTTCCGAGTTTGGAGTAGACAAGTTGCAATAAAGGACGAAAAAATTTCTATCAACAATTGTAGATTTGGAAGAGATTTTAGCTTTAGAAGAAAGTGTATCTATATTTGATCAAAGAAGAAAGGAGCATAGAAATAAGAGTTCAAATTTGAAAGAGGACTTATTTGTGAGAAAATTATTTCGGTAACTAACAAATTTTATCCCATATACAAAGTTGTTGAATGCCTATGCCATTGATGGTAATATTTTTTGAGTTATCTTGTTGAAGATAAAGAAGCTACCAAATCTTGAAAGAAGGGAAAAAAATTTGAAATGAAGTAAAGTTGCATTATTTGTTAAAAGATACTATAAATCATTGAAGATAAAAGTTTTCACCCAATTCAAAAGAGCCACCTCTTTTAATAAATAAGAACACAAATTTTGAAGAGGTTGAAATTTCCAAGAAACATGTCAATTTGAGAAGAAAATTGCATATGATAAAAGAAAAGGTTGGAAGAGTAAAGGTGGTAAAGTCACCAAAATCAATCACCATCAGGTATTACATATGTAATTATTTTTGTGGTTAAATTTTAACTATAGAAGAAAATTGTTTTCCAATGGGAAAGATTGGTAAAAGAGAAAGGAAAGAACATAAAAACTTAATTTGTAAAATAATGCTTTGGATGAAGAACTTGAGAAAATTAAAAGACAAAATGAAGAATTAAAAACAAAAAATAGGTCACAAAAGGAAAATATATTGAAATTGAGAGAAGAAAATCTTTTGTCCAATGAATTACTTGAAGCTTACGTAAAGGAAAACTAGAGTCTACAATCTAAACCTACACTATGTAATGTGTCATGTGATACAAGTGATTTATTTTATTCATTAGATGAATTGTTTGGTAAATTTCATATAGCTGAAGCCTCTCTTGATGAGAAGTGTAAGAAAAGACAACAATATTATTGAATCTACAAATATTGCTAGTCGTGAGGATAATGAGAAAGAATGTTCTTCAAAGAATGTTGGATCTAACATAATGAAAAGAATGGGATATGAAGGAAAAGGTTTGGGAAAATATGGACAAGGAATTATAGAGCCCATTGAGGCAATAGTAAGGCCAAATAATGAAGGCCTTGGATATGCTAGTAGAAATAAAAATGATAATATAGATGTTACAAGTTCAAACACCTTATTTCAAGAAATACAATGCATACAATGTTCTAATTATCATAGGCATGGACATAAAAAGGAGATGTGTTGGGATCTTCATCCTTGTAGTATTTGTGGATTGAAGAACCATTTTGAGAAATTGTGTTGGAACAAAAATTAGAAGAAAGAACCTTTAAAAGATAGTATATACAGAGGGATTGTGGATGTGTAGTGCCCCTCCAGTTGTTACTATTATGTGTTTAGATTTGTATATGTGTTAGACAATACCTTTACTATGATAGACCTTGATATTTGTTATTGTCTTATGATTGCTGGCTTTAGAGCGATGTGGATGTTATTCTATGATGAGATGATGCACTTTATGGATGTTATGTTTCATGTTATGCTTTGGATTAACTTAGCAGATATTTGAATTAATGATGCTTTATGTTTTTGATTATATTATTGATGTTAGATTCGTTAGTTAGTAATTTTGTATTGGTGAAGGGAACATGATTGCACCACTCACTTGTGAGCGCCCTGCGATTCTGATATTTCCTCTTCACGATGTGTTTTATCATGTTATATGTATGCATGCTCGATATACTCTTTGTTTGCAGGTTGATAGGTACAAGACATCAACTCCACCTGGTTTCACAGGTTTGAGCATGTCCATTGACCAATGGTATTCGATTGGGAGATAGTAGCTAGGTTTTTTGTGCCAAGTCATCACCCTAGTCATAGTGTGTCGTCAGGTTTTAGTTGGGTTAAGTTGCTTCTATGTTGTTCATCTCTCCTTGATTTTATTTAATTGCAAGTTGGAAAAGGTAAATAAATGGCTTTATGTATTTAGGTTGTTTATTAAATAAATCTAGTTATAATGTTAGAAATGTTATTTAATTTATTAATTAATTTAATTTAATTAATAAAATAATCTAATCTTGGATTAGATTTATTTTATTGATTAATTGAATTAATTGTGTTGAATGGAATTAAGTTATTCTTTTTAGAATTTAAAAGTGTAAAATTCTTTTGAAATGAAAATTTTAAAAGTTGTAAATTCTTTTGAAAGGAAATTATTAAAAACTTTAAATTCCTTTTGAAATAGAATTTTGTTTTAAATTATTAAAATGTAAAATATCTTGTAAATGCAAAATAAAATATCTATGGTGATTGAAAGGGAGATTTTTTGTAAAATGTTGACTAAGTGTTGAGGATAGGAATGGAGATTTTTTTGCTTTTGGAAAAAAAAGAAATATATAGGGATTTTTGTTTTGACTAAAATTGGAGAAAAAAAGCTAGGAGAGATTTTTTTTTTCATTCTTGGAGAAAATTGGCTATCAAAGAAAGAGGGTTTTTCTTGTTTCATGTACTTTTTGGATTTTGAAAGTGGAATATTGGAAGGAAGGGAAAATCTGGATCTTGTAGGAAAGCTCAACTCCAAATCTCATTTTGTCTTCAAGCTTCAAAAATAGGTTCCTTTAATTGTTTTATTTTATTGGAAGCTTTGATTTTTTTAAATTTTTGGGAAGAGGAGTTTGTAAAATGCATGAATTCTTGAAAACCTCTCTGTAGAAAAATAGTGAAAATCTCATATTTTTTGTAAGAAATAAAAGAAAATAATAATAGAAATTTGGCAAATGAAATTTTAACAATAGAAAAATTGGAAGTGGAAACAAAAGAAAACATATAAATTTACGTGTTTGGAATTAAGTTTACTTTCCATTTCAATTTAGAAATTGAAATTGAGAATTTAATGGAAAAGATTTTTTTGCTATGTAATTATTTATGTAAAATTTTGCCTAGTTTGGCTATAAAATGGAAATATATATATATATATATATATATATTACTTATGTAATACAAATTGGTTATCATTATGAAGAAGTGCAGCAAAATTTTTATGGAAATAAAATTCTATTATTTACGTCTGAGGAGTTTTAATTTTAAATTTATTAAATAAATAAATAAAATAGAGATAGGCCGGGGATGCAATGGCTGCAGCCCACACCCATGGAGAGATGCGTTGATGTGGCGGCGCTCCCCTAGTAGAGGCTTGGCTGCGACAAGCAATGCAACCTCCACCAGAAGGCCCAAGGCAACCTAGAGGCTGCTGCGTCCCCTTCCCAGATGGGGGTTTTGATTTTTTTTTTATTATTTAAAATTTTAATTAATAATTAATATATATATTATATATTATATATAATATATAATATGTGTATTATATATTTATATATATATATATATGTTTTTTATAATTTTAATAAAATATATGTATATATATATATATTTTATATATTATTTTTAATATATAATATACATATTATATATATGTGTATATTTTATTTGCATATTTAATTAGTAGATAATTGGATTTGATTTAAAGGATTTTGAATTTAAATTGAAAAGATAATTATATATTTAAATAGTATTTATATGTTTAAACATATATTTATATTTAAATATAATTATTTTAAGATTATGTTATTAGATTCGAATATTGAATTTATAATAAAATGATTTAAAAAAAAAAAAATTGATTTTGATCATTTTGTGTAACTAAGGAAAATGGATAATGTGCAAAAGGTTAATTAAAAGAAGATTTAAATATGAGAAATGGATGTTAAATTTATATAGAAACACATTCTTATTTAAATGAATATTTAATTAATAGAGATGCATTTCTATGCACAAAAAATTATTTAATAATGAAAATATTCTATTGGGGAAATGAGATTTTTATATTTAAATATTATCGGGAAACTAAAGTAGACCTTAGATTTAATTTATTATTGCTTGTCAAATGCTTAAATAGTTATTTAATAAGAGAATGATTTTAAGGGAAAGGCATATTCATATTAAATGAAATGAAATGTTTAGGAGAGCGATTTTTATTTATAGTTCTTATTGGTTGCAAACGAATTTACGATAAGATTAGTTAATTTCATATAATGTGTAATTGAGGAATTTAAAATATTGTGTTCATAGTCAAATTGTTGATTTTATTTTAAAAATAATATACTTGGAAGGACAAATATTGGATTTAAATGTAATGTGTTTAATAGCGAGATTAATTGATTTTAAAATGATTTATTTTGCAAAGGACCAATAGTTATTTTTAAATGATAGGTTTTGGATCATAGAAGTAAATGTTATTATTATTTAAGAGCAATTAGGGAATTAAATATTTGGTTAAATCTTATCCTTTGTCTAAAAGAGACATAATTTAATTAGTTTTATTGCGGCAATAAACTATTGAATGTTATTAAAGGAAGTGGATTTAGGAAATCCAAAGTAGATTTAATTCCTATTTATTTTCCTTTTCAAATGTAATTTCTTTTGTTATTGCTTCGGGGGAAATTGTTTGGTACAGGCTAATAAGTCTTCCAGATGGGGTTTTTAATTAACTGGGGTTGTCGTATTATGTTTGTCAACCTGTTTTGAATCCCTTGGGTAGTGCATGGTGCATTGTTAGTATTTTACCTGGTTTCCATGAACGGGGATGATTTGTGCCTTCTTTAGAAGGAGTGGATTATGTGTTTTGTTGCCTCCAATTATTTGGAGTGAGTTTCATTATATGTTGCCTCCTAGAGTTGGAGTGATTTTTTATCTAGTTTTTATGCACTTTGGCACCTTTGGTGATTGGTTTTGTTTGGTATGATGTCAAGTAGAAGAGTGGCTTATGTTAGGCGCTAGAGCCCAAAGAGGTAAACTGGGTAACCTTCAGAGGTGGTTTAATCAAGTGATAACTAAAACAATGTACTTAGAAGTTTGGGTAGTATTTCACATTAATCAAGATAATTTAGCCTCACTCATAAACACAAGTGCTCGTATAGGCTTGGGATGAGTGGGAAGGCCTGGAATGGCAAGGTCATCTATCTTATCTTTAAGAGAGGTATTTGATTCTGCATGAGTGAGTATGGGGGCCGAGATTCGGTTGAGGCCACCAGGATATCCCATAATGGGGGTCGGAGCCTATGAAGATTCCCAAAGGATATCCCATGTTGAGCTGTGTGATGACACCCTTTCTACGACAACAATTGGTATGTGATTTTGTGTGTATGGTTTCTTAACATACTCGATCTGTTTTATATCTAGAAGCAATGTGACCATGTTAGAGTGGTACTTGTGTTGTACCTGCGATTGGTTGTGTCAGTATGAGTTAGTATGTGTTAGCATGTGTTTAGAGGTAGATGGGCTTGTTTAGGAATCCTTGTTACTATCTCCTAGCACGGGGGGTGGGCCTTCGGGTACCACATGGTTGGGTGGAACGTGCACCTTACTTCGTTGGGTTTTCTTCTTGTTTGTGTGGATGATATTTCCAGTTGGAGAGCTCGTGGGATCCAATTTCATTTCACGCTTTATTCATTTCAATTGAATCTTGTAATTTATTACCCCTCATTTATTATCGAGGTGGAAGATGTAATTTGTAACCATGCTTATTGGATTTACCTCATTCGGGGAATGAGAGTTGTAATCTTATTATTAAATTATCGTTATTTGAAATCATGTGATATCTCTTATTCTTTGATGTAATTTATCATGTATGGAATGTAGGTGTTTCTTAATTCGTTAATTAATTAAATGATATGGTTTCAATTCATGT
>VDFB02392778.1:0-11146 GCA_007258455.2 Sequoia sempervirens | reverse complement strand
TTTGCAAAGCTATCTACGTCCTTTGGGGTACATGGAATAGTCATTACAAACATAGAACTTTTATCCAGATGAAAGCAAAAGAGAAACATAAGGATAACATACATTCATCCATAATTATAAGAGAGATACACAATTTTATTGAGATTCAATTCATAGTTTCATGTTACAATTGTGGAGCATATTTCCACAGATAATAAACATCAAGGATACAATAGAAACATTAAATAGAGCTTCCCTTTTTCATGGGGAAGATTACATTGAGTACATAAATGAGGTTTATGGTACCAAAAGGGAGGAAATTCTTCATCCAAGACAAACTCTGGAATTTTGCATTCGCATCTGTCTCACGAACACATCCTGGGAACCCAATGGGTGCATAGCACATTCCACCCGACCATGTGGACCCGAAGGTCCACCCCCCGTGCTAGGAAATGACAAGAAAGGGTCCACATCCAACAAGATCAAGTAAACAAGACTAACATCAACACTGACATAGAACAATCATCAATAAGTACATCAAAAGGACATAAACAAGTACATCAATAAGTACATCAACAAGTACATCAAAAGTACATTGAAAGGTACATCAATAAGTACATCAATAAGTACATCAACACTTCCAGAGGCTACCAAGCAAGGAAGAGTAAACGGATACTGTGGGAGAGTGTCATCGCATGGCCTTACATGGATTATCCAGGCAACCTATCACAAGGTACCGCCTCCATCTATGGTTATCCAGGCAGCCTATCTCAAGGCACCGCTCCATAGGGTGACTCATGCGGAACCACTTACCTTTCGTGAGGACAAGGTAGTGATCTTACCAACCAGGTCTTCTCATCCCATCCTTAGTCTATGAAAGCACTAACGGTATGGGTGAGGCACATCATTAATCTTGTTTAATGTTTTAGCTACCCAAACCCACTAGTTTATTAATTATATTATCACTTGTTTAGGAAACTCTTCCATGGGTTACCCTAACAACCCCTTTGTGCACCGGCCCCCATGAAGAGCCACCCTCCCCAATAGTTCCACAACAAAGCTCACAACCACAAGGGTGTACCAAACATAAAAGCCATAAAATGAAAACACATGCGAGGCATGTACCATCTCGCTCATAATCACCACCAAAATGTAAGGGAAATCATGGAACAAGGTACACCCACGAGCTCAAAATAAAATCACAATCAATGGAATCCAAAGGTCCATCCACGAGAATATTCAACACACATAAAAGGTTCCCTTCGCCTCTGGAAGTCTAACTACATATCACCCATGGCTAACAAAAGGAAGTAACTTAAACATTTGGGTTCCCATCATATCCAAAATATATCTAGACATAAAATTACCCAAAAAGTGCAATTAAATAAGAGGGAAATATGAACAACAAAGAATCACAATTATGCATAAAGAATCAATACCAAAGAGTATACAGATAAACTAAATAGCAATCTAACATGTACAAAATAAGTTATAAATATCTTTTCACTTACACGTAAGCATAATCCAACCCTACTCAAGATAGTGTAAAGAATCATTAAATGATTAACCATAATTAAGTGCATTTCAGATCATAACGTCCTTAAAGTGAGTAAGCCCTAGAATATGGTATACATTTAATTACTTTTAAAATAAATAACTTTAATTAAAAATTTACTGTCCTCCTTATCTAATTTAAATTTTTAATTCCAATCTGAGCACTTTTATTGCAACACAGTCTAATGAAAGAAAATTGTAAATACATTTAACTTTTAATAATCAGAAATTAAACTAATTTTTAAATGCACGTGAAAACAGATCTAACCTATAAATTTTTTTTTGCAACTATTAATTACATCATAAAATAACATTGCTTCAAAATAATTAAATTTTAAAATACAACCTATCTAACTATATTTGTTACTTAAAATGGTAAATTCCCTTCCAATATAGCATGTTTGTTTATTTATTTACATACATGCAAATCACACAGATCCTTAGTAAAAGAATTTTTAACTCATTTAACTTTAACTAAACTTGTAATTAAAAGAAAAACTAATATTAAATGCACTTGTACATAATTCCCGACACTCACTTTTACCATTTATTTACAAGACACACCATTTAATCACCTAGGTTATTTCCTTATTCAACTAAAACATTTATCTATAATAACGTAATTAAGTTTTAATCTATGAGAAATAATACGTTAAATTGTTTTTCCATAAATCCATAAATTTAAAACAAATAATCACATGATTAACTCATATAAAATATGTATATAACTAACTCATATAAAATTTATGTAAATACCTTTAAAATCTAATAAAATTATTTACTTATTTGTTTTTCCTTCATATCTTCTTACTCAGTATCTGTTTTATCTGGGGTTAAATTTGAAATGTTAGCAATAATAATACTAGGTAAGTTTTAATTTGAATAAAACATCAAAGTGATAAATAAACCTATTCTATATATAAACCTTCCAATTAAGATTTTGTATTAAGAACATACATAGATTAACAAACTCGGCTGATTACCCTAATATCATTTATTTTTTTATGAGACCTAATCATATGGAAATCTACATTTACGTTTTGCTGGCAATAAAAAAATGTATTTCTTTTTCCAACCGATTTATACCTAACCAATAGAACTAATGTATGACTTTGTATTTCCAATTTACTCATTAAGAGGTTTAATTGTATTTTACTTCTTTAATTCAAAACAGTTCTTTCAACTGGGTTAGGTAAATTTTAAAATGCCTCTTCTGGGCTAATATCTTCTAGATTTCCTAAACAAAATAATGCCTAGGAGAATAAAATAAAATTTATAGACCTCTTGAATCATAAGTAAAATTTAGTTATTAGTTAAAGTTTTCAATCATTTGTTGTATAGTAAATAAATAAATTAGATATTTAATAGAGAATAAAATAAATGATTTATCTAAATGGAGCAGCCATGAAAAAAAATTGCCAACATTATGAGGAAAGTTATATTTTATATTTTACTATTTTATTTTAATTTTTTTGCACTTCAAGTTGAAAAGTTGCAGCTGAGGAAAGTTGTGAATGGAATAGGGAGATTACTTACCCTACAAAGTAAAAAAAATTGCAGCTGAAATAGGTTACCACCAATAATATCAGGGAGATTAAAAATATGATACATCAGTTAGAAGAAAAATCCCAGCGCTACTGGTAAAAGTAATAAAGGGTTTGCAGCCATAAAAAAGAAATCCAAATTAAATGGTGTCCGAAGTGTAAAAGAAAGAAATCTCCCTCACCCTTCTGGTGTTTCTTTAAATTAACTTGCAAGATAACAAAAAAATAAAATCAAATCAAATCAAATAGAAATGCCAGAAAGGATATACATTGACCACATTTTATTCTGAAGTGTTGCTACCGCAATGGTTTGTCAATAAATCAAGGAGGTTATTTAAACTAAATTTCTATGTGTTTAAGTGTTACAGGTGAACAGGTTGTCGGTGGAATAAGAGAGATTGTTTATTTATCCTAGAGTAATCTCCATGAATTTTAACCTGGCTTTGACAAGGTGTAATCTTCTCTCTGTAAAATTTCTCTTCACTCTGTAAAATTTCTCTTGCCTCTCTGTAAAATTTCTCTCGCCTCTTTGTTTTCCCCCCGTCTTTTCCTTTTTCCTCTTTCCTCCAGATAACTTAAGAAAGAAAAAAAATTACAAACCTCGGTACGCAGGATACAGGTGTCTATCAACACCGTCTTCTATTTTACACCCGGCATCTATTATTTATCTCGTTTACACTTGGAGGAATTTAGTAAATCAATAAATCTACCTCTAATCTTGATTGTCGTCATGAAAACAATTTCATTAATTTTCCACTTTAACCAATACCTCATCATACTTAATTAACTCCAATAAATAAAATACAATAAATTCTTTACGAAGGGTGAATTTTCAATTACTTAAATATCCATATATATATACACAATTATTATTTATTATTATTTTGTTCGAACTTTACTTTCGATTGACATTTCATTGTATCCCTTTAAATAGATTAAATTAAATTTACAATTTATCAAATAATTTAAATTTAAACTTTTAAACTTCAAATATTCATTATTTAAAATACAAAATTGTATTGCATTTGCGTTTTAATATAATTATAACCTTAACATTAATTCAATATTTTTAATTATTAAGATTTCCTTAATAATTTAATAATTTAATCTATTGTACTATAATTAAATTCATATTATAAAATTATAAAAAAATAAACCATGAAACTCAAAACAAGGACCAAATGAACATAGCAATGACTATGCCTGATACTAGAAACACATCAATATTTACGACTTGAAACGATCAACATAAAACAGTACGATACCATAACAAGACGAAATACTGACAGACGACAGACACAGACATGGACACTTCCTTGTCAAATCCTTAAACCACGTCATAACCATTGGGTATATTGGGCACGCTCAGACCTGACGATGCAGGTGGAGTCGGTGCCTGGTACCTGCAGTCCTGCATAAAAACAAGTGTTGGAACAACATATATATATATATATCTACTGTCAAACACATTGTGAGGGAGAATTGCGGTGTGGCAGGGCGCTCACGTATGAGCGATGCAACACCGTCCCCCTCACCCAAAAGTCAAACATCAGCACAACATCCTACACATCATGAAATGAGTATAAAACAATTTACGTAGTCACACAATATAGCATAATCAGGAAAGATGGTACCATGCATCATTATATTATCAACATCATAAAACACTATCATGTGTATCCAAGCAAAACACATAAGCTCAACTAGGAAAACAATCACCCATGTCAACTAGAGTCTGTAACAACGTAAATAGTATCCACATAGTAACAAAAGAGAACAGTATCATGAGGGGCACTACACATAGTGGATAAAAAAAATAGTTATATGGTGCTTGTTTGTAGATGGTTCGACAATATACAATCTTGATGTAGTGTGGAGATCATTCCCCTTGACTACGTTATAGTATTTTGTGGCTTGGCATCGCAACCAAGATACAGAGTTATCTTAAGTTGAACGTTTGATATTCTTGTTGATATGAGTGGCTAAGGGAGGATTGTATCAACCTTGGTGCTGACTGTGGTGACATCCCAATATCGGGCCTAAGATATCTCCGAGCATTTCATGTTGGTTGATTCACACATATCATGTCATCAAGCGCTATTAGCACCAACTCTAGGAATTGACAAGTTGAAAACAAGTTCGATCCAAGGGTGCAACCCCTTTTCTCCTCTTTAAGGTTGTTGACAGGATTGGACATCTTTACATATAGAATTGAGGGCCAAACATAGGATGGTCCAAAAGGGGACATTACATAGTGAATTACATTAGATGCAATGACAAACAAGGCTGGGGCCAGGGGACATCCTTGCTTGTTAGATCTTTCTAGTTTGAACTCTTCACAGAGGGCTCCATTGACCTCCACTTGTGCAATGGCATCTTTCAGGAGTGTATCAACCATATTGTAGATGGTGTTGGGAAATCCAAATGCCTCAAGAACTGTCCTTAGGAAGGTCCACTCCACTCTATCATATGCCTTCTCAAAGTCTAGCAGGAGCATGGCTGAATTTTGCTTGGATTGATTGGTCCATTCCATAGCCTCCCTGTAATCATGTTTTCCAATATATATCTCCCTTTGATAAAACCTGTTTGTGTATTGTTTATGAACTTTGGTAGGATATTGGTTAACCTCCTAGCAATTACTTTTGTCAATATTTTATAGGAGACATTCAAAAGTGTGATTGGTTTCCAATTTTTTATGATGGTTTTGTCCCCTTCTTTGGGCAGAAGCTTAATGAGACCTTTATCTATGCTCTTTCCCAATGATTCCTTATTCAGGGCCTCTGTATAAACTTTAAGCAAGTCATCATAGATCTAGTCATAATGTTTTGTAGAATTCCACAGGTAACCCATCTACTCTGGGGGATTTATCATTGTTCATGGAGTTTATGGCTTCCAGGATTTCCTCTTTGGAGATACTATCAGACAGTTTGATTTTATCTTCTTTAGAATTTTTTTGGGGGATCATTTGTTTGATGAGTTCCCTAGCCTGAAGACATTCTTCATTGTTTCCTTCAAAGGTAAATAGGCTCTTGTAAAAGAGAAAGAATTGTTCAAGGATTGCCTCTTGATCTGAGTGCAGGGATCCTTCATGCTAGATCCGATCTATTTGTTCTTTCAATCCCTTTTTCTTGATGTATCCAAAATAGAACTTTGAACCTTTATCCCCATTACCCAACCAATTTAGTTTGGCTCCGATTTTCATTCCTTGAATTTTATTCACTTGTAGTCTTCTTAGGGAACTTTTGGCCATATTCAATTCTTCACTAAGTTTCTCATTAACATGATCTAATTGTACATTGGTTTCAGCCTTAAGCAACTCCTCTTGGAGGCTGTTTTCTAGCTTCCTGCTATCCATAACTTCTTTTTTCCCTATGGTTTGAAATAATTTCTTCCATCCCATAACATTGTGCTCCCACTTCTTGGTTGCATTTAGATCCTTCAACATCCATTTATTGATTTCCTTGAGGGTGATTATGGCTTCTTTACAGTCACAGTCTTTTAACAGACTTGTATTGAGGATGAAGTTTTCTCCTTTTTTTCCTTCCTTTTTACTACCATTGTTTAGAACAATGGTGGCTTTAATAGGGTGGTGGTTGAAGAGAGTATATGGGTAGACTTTCACTCTATTACCTTCATTGAGGGGGATGAAGCTAAAGGAATCCTTGTTAACATAAAATCTGTCTAGCCTACAATAAATGCTCTTTCCATCTCTTTTTGCATTACACTAGGTGTACTAAATTTTGTTGTAGATATTTTTCATACCCTCCAAGGGATCAAGGAGGTTTAGTTTGGATTTCAACCTCTGCCAGAAGTGTTTTTCATTGCCCTTCCATTCCATGCTTAGAGCTCCTTCCTTGTCCTCCTTATTTTTTATGATATTGAAATCTCCCCCAAGGATCCAAGGGACCTCAAGAAGATTGATTAACCCTTTCCATAAGTCAATCATTTCTTTGTATTCATTCGGTGCATAGATTGAGCAGATGCCAAATTTATCAACACCTTTTTCAAGGGTTGCCCAAACAACTCTGTTACAAGGGGAGCTTCCAGATTCTTTTACATGAGGAGCTCATTTGTTAGCCATAAGAATGGCAGCCCCTCCCCTTCCTTTATCATGCTTAGTGACCAGATGGGAGCAGTTGTTCCAAATAAATTTCAGGTTGGTTTCTAAAGTGGAACTAGTTGCCTTTACTTCTTGCAAAAGCACAAAATCCTTGTTTTTTTCCATGTTTAAGAACCTTCCTATGTTTTTTGTTTGGGGACTCTAGTCCCTTCACATTCCATGAAGTGAGGTTAAGATTTATTATTATCAATCTTTGGCAAGGGTGCTTTTTCATTCTTAAACAGCTTGGAGTAATTAGGACCAACCTTTTGGAGGTGGGTATGGGTAATACAATACTATAAGAGAGGGGGACCAACTACGTTAGGGCCCCAGGTCACGGAGAGCCAAGAGCGGAAGGCCACTCTAACTTATTTCACTCTAAAGGATGTCTTGGGGTGAGGATCGAGCATGAAGAGCACTATGTAGCACTTCTTTCACTCTACAAACCCTAACTTCAGGTTTAGGCTAGGCGAGTTGGTTTTTGGAGTTGGTATTGCACCTCAGACAACTCTTTGTCCGAGGACGGCAGTGCAGTTTTGGGATGACAGCGTGGCGCACTGGCGTCTCTCTGGTGCATTAGCGTCCGTACGACCAAAAAACACAAAGTACAGTAAAAACTACCTACAAACTTACTGACAGCCTGGCTAGTTGATTTTGACGGGAAGAACATAATGAGAAAGTACAAAAAATAAAGACGGAGATGATAAAGCAAGTAGATAAAAGCTAGGGTGATAGATTATCTCACAAAAGCGCCTGTTCGCTAGCTAGCTCCACGTGCATGACCACCTACACACAAACAAGAAGGGGAAAATTCTTGGGGCTGTATAGGGGCTTGCCTCTGTCAGACCCTCGTTTCGGTGTTTACACGTCCATGGACAACTAGAAAGCAATGGAGTAGAATATGTGATAAAGAAAGTGGAAAGAAAGATTGTAATGAACACTACAAAACAATAATATGCTACTCTATCAAATCACAAAGGAGAGGAGTGAAGCGTTACCACCTCCACCCAAAAGCTTCAATAGCCAATGGAGGGAGAATGCAAGGTATGGACTTGGCAAAGTCACCACAGCCGCAATGGTGATGAAGGGAGGTCTCGCAAGACTCCAAGCCCACAAATTCTATGGCTGCCTCACACTTGCAATGTGGAGTTGATGGAGTGTCAATGTTGTTGCAATGCTAAAAAATGGAGTGCTGGAATGCTGGAGTGAATGATAATTTCTTGAAAGATCGAATGTGAATGTCTAGAAGATGGAATGAATGAATGAGAATGTTTTTGAAGGTGGGATGATGTAATGTCCCCTTTTTGACGGGAACACTTAAACCCGAATCTTGCATTCAAAGTGTTTCTCAAAGAGACATTAGAAACATTGGAGATCAATAAATTTCAGTGATAACATCTAATAAGATTAAAGATGATATAAATATTTCATTCTTGTCAAAGGACTATTCATTTCCTTCTTGTTACTCACTATGAACGATTCTTCTATAATATATTCCATAAGTACATTAAGGTAGATGTTAAACATCTTCTCAGATCCCATAGATGAATTCTATTATACCATTTAACATCATGGCGAATGAATAGAGACATTATTACTTATAAATCTCAATAATTGCTGCAAGCATCATTATTGCATATAAACGTATATCTATATACATATATATATGTTTATATATATATAAATATATAAACTATAATTATCATTAATTATCTATATATATATTTATTTTATATATATAGATAACAATATACATAATAACAATCATACTAAACTCATATATATTTATTTTATTTTATTTTATCTAAATATATTTTATTTTATATATAAATCAACAATCATATTAAACTTACTTATAATAACTATGAGGATAATGAATATTAACAGCAAAATACATAATTATATTCCCTAATGGAACATACCACAGTCTGCAGAAACCATAAGATAATCTTCTATAAATCATTTGCTGGTTATTCAGAGTATACATATATGTTCTTCACTTTATTCCTTTGCTCAGGATATATTCTTATATCCCTTCATCCATCGATCTTTAACACTTAGAAGATATCATTAGTATGAATCAAATAAATAAGAATCTGTTTTCCCTTCGTATATTAAGAATCATATTTGCTTATAAGGTTCAATAATTGCTACCAGCATCATTATTAGATAGTCGTAAATAATATATATTTATTCTATATAATCACTTCCTTATATATATATATATATATAGAGGGGTGTTCCCACATTAATTATTCTACTTATATTTATTGGTACTCATATATACATTTATATAATTTACTTACTAATCAATAGATATAAATCTGTGTTGGATATTATTTATTCTTTATTTTCATTTTTATCTGAGTGTGTAAAACACTTGTAAATCAAACACTCATCCAATGCATACGTCTATTTTAGACAGCCATTGTTCAAATCTGAATTACCGAAAGGAAACTCTACTTACCCAAACTTACCTTATATTCATAGACATACCTTGCTTTCTGCCTTGTGTCAGATTTAGGAGAAAGTTTCCAACAGAATACATCCCTCTTTATTCGTCAACCCCGATGGTGGTCATTTGTTCTTCACAGCCATGTAATGTAGAAGACTTTCTTCTTTTTTTTCCCATCGATCCCTTAAACTCCCCGATGCCTTTTCTTTGATCGTAAGTTGACTTTCTTTTATAGCTGCTCTTGGGACGTGACTCATATGAAGAGTCGTTGCTGCTCTTTAAGAGACACTCGTCCTTTTGAGTGTCTTCGTGATAATTTATTTACTGCCTTCGGTTTGCTTATGTTATATTTTATAATTTGTTTATTATCTCTATTTTGTTATTTTTATAAATTATTTTTATTCACTATTTCTTTAATTTTATAAGTTACATTTTATAATCTATATTATTTCTGATTTGAGGAATGTGACATCCATTTATAGAGTAATTATGATATTCATTATATCATAAATATATATTTTTTTAATATTTATGACGTTATTTAGAATATTCATAATTTTAATATTGTTTTTGACAATTATAATTATGTCATGTCAAATGGATAACTATTTTAATTATGTTTATAAATGTCACGATGTCGGGGACATGACAGCCCTCCCCGCCCAAAATTGCTTGTCCTCAAGCAATCATAATTCCAAACATCTTTTTACTTCATCTCAACTCAAGTAGTATTTTGACAAATAAATTTTACCCATCTTTAAGCATAAGACACTAGGGAGTAAACTTGTTTGAAGACACATCCTAAAATGAAGCTAACACGAGGAAAAACTTAATGAAGCATATATGTCAGGATATATGTGGGTTACAAAGTATATCTATAAATACATAAGTCGCATAGTGAGAGTGCACGGAAGTCGCAAGATAAACACATGAATACAGGTAAGAGAGAAGGTACACACATAAATACCAGTCACTAAGTATATACATGATCACACACAAATCATAATTTAATCCACAAAGTATTCACTTGAAGGCACTTGAATACACATAAGTCATAGTAGGCACCTGGATAAAAAATTTCACGCGATATACACTTGAATGCATTTGAATACATAAGTCACTATTGAATACACCTGAATTCCACCCTTGAATACACTTAGGGTATGAATCAAAGTCATATAATATACTTAATAACGTGCACATAAGATGTGAAGCAATCACTCAAGGCACAATTCATAAACACAAAGGCAAGAGTTATAAATATATGTACTCGCAAGTCTCGATTTGCATTCGAATACACATGAGGCATGAACCAACATACATGAAAAGAGTATTCATGGAGTAAATATGTTGAAAACATTTAAGACATAACCAAACATCAAAAGAAGTGGAACATAACATAAACTTATTGACATGGAGTGAATGCATAGTTGTAAGACATCAGATGTAAGCAGTAGTACACAACTTCATGGAGTATTCATATTAGCACACATGAAGCATACATTTACAATCATA
>VDFB02392777.1:0-26705 GCA_007258455.2 Sequoia sempervirens | reverse complement strand
TATGATGGCTAAAGATGGCAGGTAGGATGGAAATGATATGATATGAAAATGATAGGTTGGACAGATAAGACATTGTGCCCCCAAGTGTAAGTGACATAGAAGATCAACCTACACATGATGCCTGTTTGCCAGGTTTTCATCATGGTACTTATCCAGGGTGCCTGTTTACCAAGTTTTCACCGTTGGACGAAGGAATTTCTCTTTACTTTTTTTTTTTTTTACTTTTCGGATAGGGGAATATGGATAAGAGGGACTCAAGTGTCTAGTTCCATAAAAGGTGATAGTCCCACGAGGGATGGATGTCATTGCATGGACCATGTCAAATGCCATTATGCCCATAGATGTTGGTAAGGGATGACATGAAATTGAGATAGAGTAGGTATATGATGGATTATGATGTGTATTATGGAGGAAAATAATGGATTATGATGCGGATTATGTAGGGAAGATGATAGGGATTATATGGGACTTATGGAAAAGATGAATGAGGAGGCTTAGCCAAAAGCATGGACCATAGGAAGGTGGTGGGGGAGATATGTAGGATAATGAATGAAGGGTGATGGAAAGATAGAAGTATGTTGGAATGGAATCATGACCAATGGTTGCACACACTGTGATAAACATTGAATCTTTTGATGTGGATGAGGTGTAGGAAGCAATGGAGATGTTTGCTTAGGAGATGGGTGATGAAGTGCTTTAGGTACCCACATAGACTTAGTATTTTTATGACTTTTATTTGGCTTGTGGGTTTTAGGACTTTGATATTTTTGAATGGAATGTGCATTTTGGATGGGGGGGGACGGTTGGGATTTTTGTGACATGGATGTCTCATTCGACTTGATTTTGTTTTACTTAGGTACCCAAACCATTTTGTTTTTAGACTTGTCTTTTGGAGGTATGGGCTTATATAGATTTTTAGATGTATTTGGCTTTGACTTTTTGAAATTGTATTCTAAGGCATTAATACCTTTAGAATTTTTGAATTTATGTGTAGAGGCATCCGAATTTTTATTTTTGAATCCCATGGGGTGGATGGAATGAGTGGAAGCTTTATGTTTACACAATGTGTGCATTTGTTGGTCATGACTAGGATATTTAGGGTATTTATGAAAGATTGGAATATTAGGTGTTGGAAGTAATGGTGGCAAAGCGGATGGAGGGGTATTAGGAGTTGGAAGTAATGGTGGTAAATTGGATGGAGGAAGCTGTATGGTCACATGGTTTTGACATTTGTAGGATGATGGAGAGGGGATGGCCATGTATGTCTTAGGTGTATGGTAGGATTTATGATGGAAGGAGGTGGACTTAGGAGACATGGGGGAAGTACCAACATCTTGAGATTGATGTCCTTGGGGTATGCAATGGACAATGGGACTAGGTGTAGGTGGAACACTAGACACGAGTTCCTTATTGGAAAGACCAAGTGGATATGATGGAGGACTTACAATGGGGTCGATAATGGGTGATGGAGGATTTAAAGGATCTTGATTAGCATTGTGTTCACTTAGATCCAAGGTATTTGTTTGATCTTCTATGTGTGCTTGGGAGGCAAGTGTCTCATCAAGGAAAGTGGATGTTGATGGATCATGGATAGGACTACATGGAGATGAATTTTGAATATCTTGCTCATGGATAGGCTCTTCATCATTATGGATATCATCTTGATCATAAAAAAGATATAGATTATGGACAGGTTGGATGACAATGATTTGATCTTGATTAGGACTAGGGCTTGATGTTTCCACATGCTTGGGAGTAGACTCTTGATATACCTCTTGAGTTGCTTGAATGGAATTGCAAGGGGATGACTCTTGGAGAGACTTGACATTTTCTTGATGGTCAACAACATAGGAGCATGATGGAGGTTGACTTGGACTTATGAGGGGAGACTCTTGACTTGGCCCAAGGGGTTGAGGATGACATGGTTGACTTGAAGGACTTGGCATGATGTTTGAGTACTCTTTTGTATGTTCAAGTATATGAGTTGAATGACATGGTGGCAATTGATTCCTTTCTTGTAGCCCTTGGGTCACATCCTTTGTAGGCGGATTGGTGGATTTAGATAATGCCATCAATTTATGTTTTAAATATCTAAATGTAAGGCATTGATTTGATGAAGGATTAGATGATGGTGGGGGTAATGAAGAGTTTGATGGGTTAGAAGGTGGAGAGGCCAATGGATTAGGACTAGGACATGGTGGCTTAGGGATAGACATTTGATTGGATGGTGGTAAGGGTGCATGGACTAGATTGGTGTTCCCCTTGTCAAAGGTGGCATTAAGACTTAAAGGATCTTGATGTTGTTGCCAAGGTGGACTTGGGATCCTATATTCTTGTTGTGATATGGGTGGACATGTTGATGTGGCATTGTCATAATAGATAGATGTGTTAGGTTGGCATGATGATGAAAGTGACACATAGGATTGGGGTTGAATGTCTTGCGGTTGGAATGGCGTGTGGACTTGTGATATGATTTGTTGTTGTGATGATGATGAAGGGGTTGAATAGACAATGATCATGAAAGGCTGACCATGCGGGATAAGAGCTGAAATTAGAAGAGCTGTGATAAAGCCATCTACGTTGATATGTGACATTTAGCTAGGATATGATGATGGGCGACAACTACGGAAATGTTGATGTGGTGATTGCTGGATTCGGATGGCGCGCGTCTAAATGATTGGCTTGAGCTAGGAGGTGCTGGATTTGAGGTGATTTAATTTGTTGACAATCTTGGAATAGGGTTTGAAGGCTTTGTATAGTTTGATGGTCTAGGGGTTTGGGTATTTGGTGAAGTGTTTGAAGGAGGTTTTGGAGTTGGGATGCTAGGGCTTTGTGTTCGAATGTGGGCATGGTGTCACACATGTGTGTAAGATCTTGGGCATCAATTTGTTCCTCAAAGTATGCAACATCGTTCATGTCATTATTAGAAGTGGTAGGAGAAGCCCCTCGAAGTCTGATTTTATGTTTTGGTTTTGTTTCATGATTTGAACTAGAGAAAGAGACTCCTTGAATTATGACTTCAGGCTTAGGTTTTGTCTCATGATTTGTCTTAGATGGATAGCCCCCTTGGATTATGATTTTGGGCTTATGATTAGGATTTGGCTTGTTTATGATTATGACCATTTTGACAAGTGGTGACCAAGACTAGGTTGGTGATGGTGATGATGTGGAATGATGAGATTGGATGACTTGGATGATGTGGAAAAATTTTATTGGAAGTTTGACTTGGGCAATATCAAACACAAGATTTTACATGTAAATGCATAAACACACACACCAAGCACAATGATAAGTTTGTCTTCCAAGATTAAATGCTATGATTAATCAAGCACTTGAATACACAACAACAAGCCCTATGACTAGTCAAGTGGGGTATGGCCAATTAGGTCTCTAGCTAGATTGCACAAGGTTGACTAAGGAATTATTTGAAAGAAAAATCCTGCCACACAGCCGGGAGAAAGGGGTAACCCACCCTTCACCTTCACTTCCCAAAGGTATAAAGTTCTTTGGGGCTTAGCCAAGAGTGACAAGATTTTAACTTCCAAACAAGCGTGTCTTTCGATTCACACTTCGATTGAGGTCATCCCTAGGGGTGATGAAATCCCCTAGCAGGCCTCCTATGAAGGGTTTGACAAAAGAAAATCAAGTGAGGTGTTTGTGATCACACACGCACTTGATTCACACTCACAATGATTAATTTCCCTTAGAAATGAAATGTTTGTATGCAAACATTAGAAGCACATATTCTTTTTAACCCCAATTCAAATGTGTAGGAAGACAATGGTTAATTTTAGACCCAATTTTGATATGTGATTGAAAACAAAATTCATTTTTAAGAGCCCAAATCCAAATGTGTTTGTGAACAAGGATTAATTTTATGCCCCAAATTGAAATGTGTGACAAACAAGATTAAGAAATGGAAGATGGAATATGTGCACCTGATTATTCACTTTCCAATTTGTTGTGTATGAATGATATTTCTGCCACTAAAACTCCTTATGATCACCCTAAAAAATCAAAAGAAATAATATCATAATGCAGCCATGAAAAAAAATAAACTCATTAGAAAATTGCAATTTCAAATACATATTTTTTCATAGGGCTTAATTGACGATTGTTTGAAGATATTGACTCAGAAAGGCAACAAAACAAAGGAAGATATCGGGATATTATTTTTTCGTGAGAGCTTCCGTAAATGTAAAGCAGTCAGAAAACCTTTTGCTATTTTAAGCCCAACACACTCTCTACAAAACCGCCAAAACATACAAAACAGCTCTGAAAATTTTGATTTTACTGGTGCGCTCATGTCATTCCAAATCTGCAAAAAAACATTTATCAGTATATCTACAACCGTGACTGAGATCTAAGCAAATTTGTTTTAAACCCTAATTTCAAAAAATCTATTTTTTGACTAATAATTTCACATCAAAATTTAAAAACTAAAGAGTAGACCCCTGTTAACTTAAAATATCTTTCCAGAAATGTAAACATATTTGAAAAATTCGATTATTTACTCCCAAAATTAATTTTTTATTAAAAACAGAAAAATAATTATAAAAAATGAAAAACAGATCCAAAAAATCTTATTTTTGGAATGAGAGCTCTTGATAGTGTCCTAGACCTATAGAAAAAAAATTGTGAGAAAATACGAAGCCATGTGAAAGATATGGTCGAATCCTTGGAAACTAGGGTTTTGTCCAAAAATGATGCCAAACCTGCAACAAAAAGCTAACAAAACCTGCAATAAAAAGATCCAACTCCAAGATTTCTCAAAATGTGTTAAAATATGTTGGGTTCACCAATGTAATCAAGGGAAAATCAGATTGTTAAAGGGGTTGGCACAATAACATTAAAATTCCTATGAAATAACAAAGCACAAAGGAATATGAAAACGTATGAACAATGTTAATCTCCCTCGGCTCCTTTATCTTCCACATGCTTCATCTGCTACACTCCTCCTGAAGCTCTTGTTGTTGTGTACAATAGAGATGCGTGCCCTTTAGATTTCCAGAAGGCTGGCGATACCACAAACCAAAGTTTTGTTGGGATTTTATGAAAGAAATGAATTTGACAATAGACTGAAAATGACATAATGACCTAAAACACCTGATCATAACCCGGAATTGAGCGAATGTATAATGAGATTTATGTGATAGAGAGAGAGAGTCGACAGAAAGAAAGAGCCGTGAGAGGACTAAATGAGAACAAAAATTCATATTTTATAAAAAATGCAATTTTAAATGTACATTTGAGGAGATTAATAAAACCCTAGAAACGATCAAGGATTGAATGTTGTCGGGCATTTCAGGGTTGTGGGGTCAAAATTAAAGGCAACAGCACAAGAAATTTATGTATATCAGTTCTATGAACAATCTAACCTAACGAGTCAAAATTAAATGAGAAGTCAAAAAGCAAAGAATTAAATTGGAAGATAAGGCCTAATCTTTATCAAAGAGGTTACCGAGAAACAATAATAAAATTTGGTCAATTCAGATCAAGAATAATCAAAGCACAAAGATATTATTTTCAGAATTAAGTGGAGGAATGTGACAATTGCCTTTGAATTAAAATAATGACTAATTCAAACTCAATAGAATAGCTAAATTAAATGTAACCAAATTTGTTCTGAATTAATGAGAGAAAGACTAATGAATAAATAAATAATTAAAATAATTATTTAATTATAGTGGAAAGTGGACAAAAATTAAATAAATTAGAATCTATTTAATTTTAAAAGAAGGGAACTTAATTAGTGACGTAATTAAATAAATAAAATTTATTTAATTAATCAAGAGAGAATAAAGATAAAAATGAATTAATTAAATAATTAAAATTATTTAATTAATAGAAGAATTATCACTTTAGAAAATAATTAAATAATTAAAAGTTATTTAATTATTAAGAATGAAAGGGGCAATGTTGAATAATCAAGAGTTGCAAGCCTAGGACAATTTTATGTGTCTACATAAAAAAGAGAGAATATGATGAAGTGTGTTAAGTCAAATTACTAAGCTACATCGTAACTGAATCTGCACTCACTAGGTGTACTCCATTAGTTCATTTTCTGGTTGTAAGCCAATTTTCTATCATTGTAATTTTGTAGGTAGTGATTCTTTGTTTCTGGACATGAGTTTTGGTAGTGAACCACCCATGTTGTAATATTTTATAACCGGTTATACTATATTATGGGCTAACACTCACCATGGTTTTTCCCATTTTGGGTTTTCCATGTAAAAATCCTGGTGTTCATGTTTTCTCTGATTTCATATTTTGTTAATGCTTTTACTTATCCTTACTATTGTATGCATTAGAATAATTAGATGGTATCTGATAAGAAAATTTAAGAAGATACTGATTCACACCCCCCCTCTTAGTATCTTGGGCATTTAATAGTGTTTACTCTATGTTCTAAACCATAAGTAGCAAATTCCATTTTTTCCTATGTTTCAAAGTTTAAGATAAATTTATACCGTTGATTCAACTTAGTTTAATCAGTTGAGTTACTCTCAAAGGATATTAGCTTTCATTTTGTTAGTCATTTTTCATCTTTACAAATTGCATTATATTAAATACAAAACATAATTATTGTTCACTTGATTTGTGATTAGACCCACAAACATTAGATCTTAAAATGACCTATAAACTTCATCTATGAATTAAAGATGAAATTCATCAAATTTGGAAATGTAGATGGAGCTTTAGTAAGACCAAATGACATCATTAAAAAATCATAATGATCCTCATGAGTCCTAAATGTAGTAATGGCAATCTATTCTTTCTTAATTTTAATTTGGTAATATCCTAATCTAAGATCAAATTTTGTTAGAAATATAGCTTCATTCAATTCATCTAGTAAATCATCAATTAATGGAATATGAAGCTTATTTTCGATGGTGTACTTGTTGAGCTCTCTATATTGTAGACACATATAGTACTATCCTTCTTATGCACCATCACCATGGGAAAGGAGTAAGCATTCTAGCTATGCCTAATGATACAAGTTCCTATAACATCTCCTAAATCATATTGTCATTCTCACCTTTTTGTATATATGACTACTTATAGGGTCTAATGTTGGGTGGTTGGATCCCTTGTACTACCTCAATGGCATGATATAGATCTCTTTTACTTTCCTAAATCATATTGTCATTCTCACCTTTTTGTATATATGACTACTTATAGGGTCTAATGTTGGGTACTTGGCTTCCTTGTACTACCTCAATGTCATGATTTGGATCTCTTTTAAGAGGTACTCCTTTATTCATATATCTAAATACCACTGATAATCTATAATTACATTTGACTAAGAGACTATTATTGAAAATAATTAAACTACACATCTACCATCCCTTTTGTCAAGATTTTTTAGACTGATGAGAATTTACTATTTATTAAATTATATAAGTAGATGACAACACTAGAGATGTTGTGGTGTGTCTAAACTCAAATACTTATATAATTAGTAAGAAATTTTTTGAAAGGATAAAATCTACTATTGATAATTACTCCTATTTGTAAATACTTATATAATTAGTAAGAAATTTTTTGAAAGAATAAAATCTACTTTATGTTTGTCACATAGTGAGCATCCTCTACCTGAAATGGCAAGGCACTAGCTATCCAGCCCCGGGAATGCGCCGGGGATGGATACCATGCCATGCATCCATACATAGTATAGATACATGCAGCCCCACAGTGTTGTGCCTCTTCAGTTCATTTGATGGTCGTACCTAGTCATACCTGCAAATGCTAACGGCCTTTCAATGTTGTACTGTCAGGGTTAATAGCCAGTTCCACCAACATTCGGTTCAACCACTATACCCCAAGTTGTTCAAAGTGTAGCCTCCTTCCTACCACAAGGGCACAACAAATATTAATGTTCACTTAATCATACAAATGTGAAATAAAATCAAAAGTATATAGAGAATATAAATAACGAAGTATGTAAAATATATAACAGTGTTATAGATTTAAATATATCTATAGTTTTGACTTTTTAGTCTTCATGTTTATTAATTTATGTTTTTAAAATATAATTTAAAAGTTTAACTATGTAATTTTAAATTTTATTCTTATTTCGAATTAGCTTAAAATTAGTTTACTACTTGTAAAATATAGACATATTATTGATTTATCTAGTTTATTTATGTTTTTAAAATTCAATTTGAAAGTTTTATGTTAATAATAATTATAAATAAATATTTATAAATATGTATCTCAGAAATTATAAAAAATATTATTTACTTAAAAAAAAATATTCAAATTATTTAAAAAATATTTTCTAAAATTTTAATTAGTTAAAACTTTACTTTATTTACTTTTAGAATTCTTTTAAATTATTTTGTTTGTATTTATTAAGTGTTATTTAAAAAAAAAATGTTTCAAAGTTTACAAATAATACATCTCTTATTGCCAAGGGAAGTTATGCATATGGAGTTAAAACTAACTATTAGAAAAGTTGTCATATATTTAAAAACATTAAAATTCTTTATTAAGTATATTTAATTTTTAAATAAATAAAGATTAAATAATTTTAAAAATATTGTTGGATTAAAACGATAGAAAAACATAATAAATGAGCACACTTCATTTAATTTTTTGTTAATATTTAAGTTGTATAGAACCTTAACATTGAGAAGGATTGACCATAACAAATTAAAATTAAAAGTTAAAGAAATGATAATTTGATAATGAGTGGTTGCATATAGGGATACTTATTCTATTGTATCAAAATTTGTTAAAATTTAATAAGGATCATTCTTTCATGATTTGTATCACTTTTTCTAACTATCACATTATTTAATTATTCAATACATTTTCTATATTTGACATACAATGTAAACATTTATAAAAATATTTTAAATCTAATTATTAAAAGGGAAACTACCTTAGCCAATCTCCTTATGCAATTTGATAAAAAAAAATACGTTGAAATATATGATGGATAATATATAAGATAAAACTTATTCTTAAGGAATGCCACAAATTCAATTCCTAAATATGAAAACCTTATTGAGTTATGAAGATTATTAAAGAGGGAAATGAAATAGGAAAGAATGGGGTGAGAGATTGGGAAGAAAACATGGAAAAATGAGAAATTAAAAATGACATGGAACTAAATTATACTTAAAAAAGGGAGAGAAAACATAGATTTAAGGAAAAAAAATTGGGTATTCTATAAAGAATTTGGAAAGGAAACTTAAAAGATAAAGTAGAAATGTAAGGGGCAAAGGTAAGGTGGAAAAGGATAAAGGAAAAAAATGGAAAGATGGTAATAGAAATTCTATGTATGTATGTATGTATGTATGTAAACAAATTTAATGAGGTATGAAAATAAAAAAATGAAAATAGGGTGATGAATGCTTGAAAGTAAAAAATGAAGGTTATGGAAAGACTAGAAATTGTAAAAGTGAAGATGAGGGTGGGAGATG
The DNA here is from genome assembly GCA_007258455.2 of Sequoia sempervirens. Lineage (NCBI taxonomy): Eukaryota > Viridiplantae > Streptophyta > Pinopsida > Cupressales > Cupressaceae > Sequoia > Sequoia sempervirens. The sequence goes on along the minus strand of VDFB02392777.1, from coordinate 17,274 downwards.
AAAATGAAGGATCAAATAGTTGTAGAAATAGGGGAGAATATGTTTTATGGATAAAGGGATGGTACAGGGTGGAGAACTATATATTAATTAAAAATAATATAAATGAAAATGAAAATTTAACAAAGGACTAATATCACTTATATCATCATAAGATTCAATTTATTTTACAATAAATTAATGCATGAGAGTTATAACTATCAAGATAGCATGTATTCACAATTTATTCAAATCTATTTACCAAGAATTCAACCTTTAACAAGGTTGGCACTTTCATCACCTAAAATCGATGATTTTTTTTAAAATTAACAATTCTTAGCTTTTTCTCAAAGATTCCATTTTTCACTCAAATAATTATATGATTAATGAAAAAATAATATTACATAAATAAAAAATAGTCTAAATTGAGGAAACTTACAATAATTCACAAGGCTTAAGGTATAGAGTTTAGGTTGCAAGGTTTTAGGTCTTGAATTCCTTGTTGAAAGTTTAGAATTTAAATTTTGGCTTGATATGTAAGGCTTAAATATCCTAAACTCCATAATCATAGGCTCATTATCAACACCTAAATTGAATGTTATGTCTTGATATTTGAATTAATAATGAATCATGTATATAAATAATTAAATTTTAACATAAAATGAATGGTATTCTATATATTGTAATTGATTTGAAAGTTAAGAAATTAAAGTTAACAAGCTTAAAGTTGAAATTTTAAAGTTGAATTTTTGAATCATAGATCCTATCTATATATATATAATTTAACATACATATGCATAGATATATGTAAAAAAAAACTTATATTATAAGTACTAATTATTATAATATAATTTAAATTTAATTTTAATAATATATTATTTAATATATTTATAATTATTAATTATAAGTTAGAATGTAAAATATTGATGCATATATATTTATAATTATTAATTATAAGTTGACCCGAATGTTGGTGGCAGCGTCTATTAACCCTAAGAGTACAACACTAAAAGGTCATTAGCATTTGCAGGTATAACTGGGTACGACCATCGGATGCACTAGAGAGGCAATACATTATGGGGTGACAGGTATTCGTACAATGTATGGAGGCATGGCATGGCATGGCATCCATCCCTGGTGCATTCCTAGGGCTAGATAGCCAGTGCCAAATGGCAATAACTCTGACAATTATACAAGAATCTTTGTTTATATACCGTGTCGCACAAGATGACAGTACACATTCGTATAATCTGGAAGCCTGCCACTATCGATCTTGCAAACAAATTATTCCTCAGAGGAAGTGCTCTGACAAATTAACATTTCACATATTCGATGCTGCTAGGTGTATAAGTACATTTAATGGATATGACGCTATTGAAACTTCTGTCCATCCGAGAAGGCACAGGTGCAATTCCATCTTTTCAACAATACCCCACATCCACTATTGAATTCCATCTTTTGAATCATACCCCACATTCACAAAATTGATTTAAATAAGCTTTTCATGGTCATGAATGGCATAGAAGAAAGACAGTTATCTTGTCCAAGGAGAAAGAAGCAGCAGACACTTTTGATTTTTTTTGCTCCCTCTATTATCTCCTCACTGTTAGCAATGGCCAAGTATTTTTTTCCTTCATGCTCTTGCTTTTCATCCTCTTCAACTCCTGAGGAAGTTATTGCCAGGCCTTCCACTATCATAGAGACTGATTTTATGAATTTCCTACACAAATTCAATGATATTAATCAGCTTGATGATTTGATTCACTTTATCAAGAAGTTGTTAATTAATAAAGTAAGTTATCTCAGACTTTTTAACTGAAATTTTGACAATGCAACAAGTTTGAGCATATCGTTTGTTTCAGTCTTTATAGTTTATACTTTACCTTCTAGTTTGGGCCTGCCATGTTATATTAAGTTTAGCAATTGTGTGTGTGATATCAAAATGTTTAACCTTTTCTAAGCAATTAAAATGCAATGGAAAAACATAAGGAAACACCTCAAGATTAGCCTAAGAAATTTGTAAGTGCAAAGAGAAAAGTGTAAAATGATGTCAAATAGATATACCTCTTTTTTGCAGCTGAAACTCCTTGGTTGGCCCGTGATTTTGATGTGGTTTGTATGCTCCTTGATGGCTCTTGATGTGGCTAAATGAAGGATTTGATTATGTGCTTGAATGCAAATGTAAATGGATGAAATTGATGGCTAGATGAGTGCACAAAATGGCATCATTTAGTTGCAAATGGCTAAGTCTTCCTTTTTTGCCTTAGAGGAGGGGGTATTTATAGATAAAATTGAATTCTCTAGAGAATTCAATGGTTGAGATTTATCCAAAAAGGTCAAGATGAATGGCTAAGGTGAGTTGAGGACTCACAAGCCCTCACATTTTGACATGTCAAATTTGAAGTGGATAAAGGTAGGATGATGTGTAGGTGATGTGGAAGGGAGGTACATGATGGAAGGACAAGTACCTTCCAAGTACCTTGGGGAGTGAGAAGATTCCTTGGAGAAATAAATGTGAATTAAAAATTCACATGCTTAGGAGAATCTAATGGATAAGAGAGGGTCTCCAAAAAGGTGGGAGTTTGTCACATGTGACTTGATGTGACAAGTCAAATATTCTAGAAGGTGCATGGGAAAAGGGGATTCTAGGAGGAATAAAATGTGAATTAAAAATTCACATGGGGAAGAGAGGATCTAGGGTGAATAAAAAGGAATTAAAAATTCTTTGGGGGATGGGGAGAGTTGACTAAGGTACTAATTAGGTTTAACTAATTAGTAATTAGAGGATAATTAGGGGTTAATGTGGATTAGAAGCCAACTTGTAAAAGTTGGAGGATGTGACACATCCTAATCAAGGATTAGGCATGTGCACATCCTTAATGAAGAGATTAGGAGATGGATTAGGATTAGATGAAAATGACATGTGAGGAATTAAATAAATGTAATATTTATTTAATTCATTTGACAAAATTAAGGATAAGAGGATGTTTAGATGAAAAGTGATAAATTTGGAAAATTAAGTGTCCAAATTTAGATGTCTACAGTGTGATTGAGCTAGAATTTTACCTAAGAACTATTAGAATTAACATTTTTATTTTTACAGTTTGTAATTATAATTTATTTTTTTCATTTTTTAAAGGAGGAGTCTCAATAGGTTGAAAATCTGATTTGACTCAAAAGAACAATAAAAAATAAGTATTAGGTAAGTTAAGGTATAATACATGTTGGGTGTGACAAATATGTTCAATCTAGATATCCACATTTAATTTTAAATCTTTGGAAATATTTTGTGGGTGAGCTTGAAAGAACCTATCAAGCTCAAAACATATAACTTTCCCAAGAGAAGCAGTAATAGTGGTTAGGAAGTTCCAATAAGATAAGGGTAAACTAAGAAATTCGAGGCAAACTAGCACAAAAATCATCTTTTGATCTGAGACAACAAAAACACACATCTATTGCTGAAAACTAATAGAGACACACAAACACACCATGACCCATGTTTGAGGATAGTCTCAACATGGTTGGCCTTAGCAAAGTAGAAAAGAAAGAAACCTTTGCTATCATTATAAACAACATCAAGACAGACCCCATTCAATATCCCAATTCTTGTTTAAAACCCAATCTTGAAGCATGATTTCAGGGTAGTTCTCCCAACAAATATCCTATCAAGGTAAAGTGTTCAAAATAAAGTGTTCAAAATAGGGTGACATTATTTTTGATAATGCATAGATATTTTAGAGAAATCTAAATATGTATAAATACTCAACTAAATATGGCACCAAGATAACTTTCACCTCTACAAAGTAAGTGTATTTATGAGAATACTCACTCAAATCAACAACAAAAGAATAATGTGTGTCCCACTTTTGGCCATATTGGCTATTCCCTATTATACAATTTTTTTAACTTTGTGTTTACACTTGATCTCTATCATTGCCCTTTTCTAATTATTAATTTATATTCTTTTAATGGACCCCATTAAAATCTTGCTTTATATCCTATTTCATGCATGCATGTTTAATCTTTATGTTTCCCACCTATTCAGGCTTCATGTTTATCATTGTATAAAATTTAAATGTATCTATACTCATGTATTATATTTTAAAAATATTTTGGGCTTATATGTTCTTGTTGTGATGCAATTTTAAACATGTGTTTCAACTTAATTATACTCCTGAAGGCTTCTCACATCCATAATTTGACTTGTTTCATGCATTTTCCCTCGATGGATCTCAAATAGTTCTATTAAATCCAACCAAGTGAGATGCTTAAATATAGAAAAATATTTTGATTCCATATCATATGCACACACACATCCCCTAAACCCAAGATTCAACTTAATAAAATTTAGTTTGACAATTCACAAATTAGTTTGTATTATTGATATACAAACTAAGTCTCCTTATGTATTGGAACTTAAAAATAATTAGCAATTTGTGATTCATGTTTTAAATCTAGATAGGGCTTGCATTAGAGGACTCAAACTCATTTTATGCTAGATTTTAAAAGTATTCTCGCATTAATACTCAGGTTTTTTATTTTTATAGAAGACTTGAATTCTCTTATGTGCTTTGATTAACCAAATGTTTGGAGTCTAGAATACTATGTGATGTTTAGTAGGGATAGCACCTAGTAGACTTGGGTTTTTTTCTATAAATATTTTATAGTAAAGTATTGAAGCTCGTAGTCAAACATTGAGATCTAGATGTTCCCAATCATCATGTCTATGTGGCCTACTTTGGATGTATTTAAGATCATTATATATTATAGTTTACTCATGTTCTCACATTTGGAACCAAATTTCTTTCATCTCCATGAAACCAAGAAGCCATATCAATTATAATAGTGCAGGAGATTGAAATTTGATGACATCAGTAACTTTTCAAGTCTAACATATCTTTTTATTTGTAGCTATTTATGTGGAGATCAAGGGTGATATAATATATTGACTCATTGCTTCTAAAAGTTGATGTATGAGTTGTCTATATGGCATGATTCTTGTATCTTAGGGTGGAATTATAATGGAAAAAATGGAATTTCAAACTGTAACACCCCACAGTGCGAACCCCAAAGGACAAATACATAACAATTACTGCCAATTTTTTTTTAAGTTAACATAACATACATATAATACACATTAAGTCATGACGTGAATGTCATTTAAGTAGATTCACTAACACATACATCCCTTGGGGTACACGAAGAGTCATTACGTCACTTAGATCCACACAACAACAATAAAGAATAAAATCCAAAAATATAATCCATAACAAATTAAACATTAACAACATAACACATACATGATAAATCATTGATAAGAACCGTTTGCATACATAATACAACATATGCATGATTAACTTAACACATTGAATAACAACAACCATGGCCAATATCCACACCAAGTTTAACATTTCATTACAGTACAATGTTCAATGATACAAAAGTGTTTCCACACATGAATGGAAACCATACAACAAGAACCATGATACAAATGAATAGATGAATACACAGCATCAAATTGGCTCCAAGATAGATACAACTATGGAGTCGCTGCAACAACATCAATCCGCACCTCTCAATCCTCAACTAGGGACCCAATGGGGTGCTTAGCACGTTCCACCTGACCATGTGAGTCCGAAGACCCACCCCCCATGCTAGGAGCTAACAAGAAAGAGACCTCAACCAAGAACATCCAAACATGGAACCACAAAACTCAACAACATACAAAGGTATCATAACACTCAAGGAATTACAAAGACATAATCAACCACATCCAAGAGTCAACATAATGACTCAGAGTTATAAATCTCATCTCATAAATCAAAGCAATGACCAGTACACAAGTAACCAAAGGAAGATCATGAAACACTTCCAAATCAAACTGAATTAATAAACATAATACAATTCCAAATTGCAATTAAATAATATAATAACATCATATCATAGTACCATAAGAGGACAAGGTCAAAACCCAAACATCAACAAGATTTATACAAGACCATAGAATACACCAAAGATAAAGTAGGGTAAAACCATAAATCAATTCAAACAACTATGTTTCATCAATTCAAGACAAAGGACCACTTCCAGAGGATTTCCAAAGAAGCAACATAATAAGGAGTGTTAGAGGAGAGTGTCATCACATAACTTAACATGGATTCTCCATACTACCTATTGCAAGGTGCCACCTCCATCTATTGACGGATTATCCAGACAACCAAGCATTAGGAGCCGCCTCCATCTATGGTTATCCAGGCTACCTATCTCAAGGAACCGCCCCATAGGGTTACTCATGCGGAACCGTTACCTTTTGCGAAGACAAGGCAACAATCATGCCAACCACATCCATCTCAATCCCCTTTAGTATGTGGTAGCACTAAAAGGCGGATGAGGCAACAATTATCTTTTTAATGTGTTACTACCCATCCCCTAGTTAATTATTTAAATTATCACTTATTAAATTCACTCTAACGAGGGCTATCCTGGCGCCCCTTTGTGCGCCAACCACCCACTTAGAGCCACTCTCTCTCTAGACACTCAAAACATAAAAATCAAACTCCAAGGGTTGTACACCATAACGAGAACATTATATCACAACAGAGAAGCATGCGAGGCATTACCCATCTCGCTATAAATACATAATCAAAATCTCAATGATTCCCATACAACCCTTTCAAAATCATGAAACCAAAACACTTGCCACATCACGGGAACATAAAGAAAGAACATCAACTGACAATCATCTCAAGCCTCTAGAAGCCAAAAAGAATGAAAACCCACAAACAAGGGTAAAATGAAGCCACAAAAGTTTTCCAGATAATTCCATCACAAGGATAAAATTTCCCTCAAACATGAGATTAACTCTGAAAACCCACATAAAGAAAGTTTCATCAAAATTCAACCCCAAGTTAACAATGTTGACATCACAATCAGGGAAACGCAAAAGAAAATCAACCTTTAATTCAACAAAATCACTTAATAAACCAAAAGCCACCAACTAGGCATTCTATGGGAGACCTCGATTTTCTCCTCACAAGAACCCAGTTATAGTGGTACGTAAATCACCTTCAGAAGGACTACAATATAACAATGACCACAATTATTTCAAGGCCACAAGAACTATTTTCAATTTAAATATAATGAGAGAATACATCACAATAAGATCAACAACTCCATTCAAACAACATCAACAACTTTTATACGAAATAAAATGGAAAACCAAGGGAAACCTCAACCTCAAAATCAACTCACGAAAAGTCACATTGAAAGGGTCTATCAAAACCATCCATAAACCCACATCTTCAAATACAATATAACCATTCATTCAATAAGAAGTAACTTGAAACAATCTAAAATGAACATGATTTTTGTAAGATCAATCGTTTCCAACATTTAATGATATCACAATATTGCAAAGTGAAGATATGATCTGATGTTTTAAGCCATAAAATACTAATCACAAGTATATTCTTAAATAACAACAATTTCCATTCCTAATTCTATCACTTTCCTTTTGCCAAGATTACTTAATTCCTATATATAAAACAAGTTAATAACTTCAAGAACTCAATTAATCATCTAATCCATTAATCATTCTCTCTCTTCTATTAAATTAATTGTTGCACCTAATTAATCTACACTTTACATAATTAATTCTTCGAAACATCTCCTTTTTAGAAAAATCATTCACTTAAAACCATTCCTTCAACATAACTTCAAACACAATAAATTCACATAGGCAAAATGTATTCTTCCATTAAAACACTATATATATATATATATCATTAGTTTATTTTCTTTTAAACTTAATTGACTTCAATTCACTTATTTGACTAAATCTCTATAAGAATAAGTAATTATTTATTTCAAATTAAAGAGGAAGATATTTATTACTGCAAAGTTACCCAAATAAATACTAAATATTGACAATACTAGAATTCTATGTGTCCCTCACATAATTAATACCCAATCTATATATAAATATTTATATACTTATACTTGAAAGAGAAATTATAAATCAGTCTTCTTGAAAGGTGGAACAATACTAACTAGAGCTCGTTATTATTTCTTTATTTATTTGAGAGGAAAAAGTAAAATATTCAGATAATTGAGATACAAGACTAAGCTTTCGATTAACTATACTCATCACAACTTTCCAAACATTTATAATATATAAATAGGTTTGACCACATGTTCTACTTTCCTATGATTTAAATTCAATACTCTATTTTTACCCAATACGTGCTATCCATTTTATTTCATTTTATTGTTTGTTCTTGCCATATTAATGATAATAGGTTCTATGCAATCTTTTAACAAATACAATTAAACTCATTTCATCTTGAAGAAATTAAAAATACAATATATTAGAACATCTAGCTATGTGCTAAGTTCTACGCACTGAATTAATTATAGCCTATAGGTCATTCAACAAGGATGTAACAAAACAAAGCATAAAGGGTAAATGAATTCCAAAAGATAACGCAGGTGAATAGCTCAGTTAGACATGTAAGTCAAAATGAGGAAGTTTAGACAAGGCAAGAAAACTATTTGCTAAACTGACTCAAAGAAAAGGTAGTACCATGATTGAAGGATACACACCAAAAATGTATTTGATAATAAGATTCCTATCCTAAACCTTTCAATTTATATTCTATAGTTAACTTAACATTTTCTATTAGCATTTAATTTCATATAACAAGTAACTTTAACTAAACCAATCTTCATCTAACTAAATGTAAGAACGAAGAACCACACGTATACCACATACAAGTATCGCCACTTTGACAGATTGAAAAGCATCAGAGAGTTTATTTAAATCTATACAACCTACCATTCCACTGTACTACTGATGCAGGATGAAAATAATAGAGTAAGAGTTTTGTTGCTAAAGGAAAGATATGCAGAATCTTGTTCCAAATCAAGAGCTCTCTTGAAATAAATTGCACCATTAAATTACAAGCCTTACCTATGGCAATTCACTGTAATCACAAGGTTGCAAGATTTTGTGAGGGAAGAAGGAATGACTTGCCTTACGTCTATAGCATCTATTTCCTGAGAATGACTTTATCGTGCAATCTTGAGGAAGCAGGGATTGTATGATATACATAAAAAGGAATTATCGAAATGGTTTGAGAAATATTCAAACAAATGCACTTGGTAGGGTAAAAAGTTGAACACCACAATCTTTACCAGCGTCCCACCTCCTTATGTCGAAATGGGTGCTTTGGAACAGGGTAGGGAAATACATAACCAGATAGAGGAAAAGGGATTTTGATAGTATGTTTGGCCACAGTGTTTTGGTTGACCAATATGCAAGATGCAGAAAACAGAGACTAGGCATGTGAATTGTTTGACAGAATACCTCAGAGAAATGAGATCGCAAGGACTGCAATAATTGCAGGTTTGCGCAAAGATAGATATATCGAAAGGGCTTCAGGAACATTTGTGCAAATGCAACGGCACAAGTAAACCAAATACAATGGTTTTCTCAGCATCCAAGCTATGGCAAAAGGGAGTTTTGGAGCAGGGCGAAGGGAGCCCGTTCTTGTGGAGCGGTTGGCTGAGATAACTCTTGTTTCAACTAGCCACCCTCTCTTGAAATTTCATTCGAATAATAATCTTGCACGATCTTATCATAGTGAAGTTGATATGACACTGCCAGCAGCAATAGCATGGCGACAGTCAGGAAAGCCAGAGGCTGCGGATTTTGTTTTTTTTCTATTCTTTGGCTGGGATAGGTTCAATTAAAACTGGGAGATCTTAAATGTTCTCTCTAAAATTTCAAGAAGATATAGGACATCTAGAGTAAATAAAACCACGTCTAGCATTTACGATGCAAATCATTGGTGAATATAAAGAAACTCGATAATTACAATCAAACATGCTCACATTGTAAGGCAGATCGGATATATACAGTATCAATAAAATGAAACATGCCCATTTCGAAACTGAATATTTAAAGATACATGAACTAGAAAAGAAAAAAAATAACATGTACCTGATACTGGCATAATGATAGACCTTCCCACTAATGGAATAAACAAAGCTTCGTACGAGGAAAATGCTTCCCCACTGGCAGCCATAATTGATTTGGAAGATCTAAGTTATTATCATTCCCTGACCCATTACAATCGAGCCACCAAGGTGCCTCCAAAACCTCTCCACCCCCAAAACTAGCAAGATTTTGAACTGCCTAAAAACCAAGTACAAATATACCCCTGAAGGTGCCCTTTCAATTCCTAACTGAATATCTTTGCACTTTTCCCGATAACCGAATCTTGAAATTCCAATAATCTTTCTTTGCATATTTATTATTATTATCTTTAATTTAACAGAACAACTTAAATCAATTTATCTAATAATATCACTTTTACTTTTCACAAATTAGTTTAATTTGGTCATTTTTTCTAAATCGTTTGATTTAATTTAAATGATTATTATTTTAAATTTCTAATTATATTTTAAATAACCTTGCAATTTCACTTATGATTTAATTAATTATTTAAACATGACTACTAACATTTGATATTTTCTCACTATTAAATTTATTTATCAAATTTAATCATTAAATGATAATTACCTTTCCTCATCTAATCCGATTACTTTAAATAACTAACTCCCAAAGATAATTAAATTAATGTTTATTATTGAATCTAATTCTTTATTTAATTCTAGATAAGGTAAGTAATCCTATAATTAAATTGACTTTATTAATCAAATCCAAGCATAATATTAGTGTTATCTCATAACCTTAGAATTAAATTAAATAACATCATCATGACATTACCAACAACCACTTACTTAACATCAATGATGACTGAAATGGAGGGCATTACATCCTCCCCCCCTAGGCTTCAACTTACTGCTGGAAGTTGAGCTCAAGCACAAACCATAAACTAACAAAAACATAAGCACATCAACACCACAAGTCAAACCATCAATTAAACGTCATCAAGTAAGCAACGAAAATTAAATAAACCAAAATAAGAAAATGATACCAAAATGATAATAGTGACGGGGTTGCAACTAGGCCAATTTGTGGAACACTACAACAAATGATGAACTAGGTTGGGGAAACTTTCTTGTCAGTTCCTATTTTCAACGTCAAGCCCATTGGGTGTATATAATGCTCGCCCTGTCCTGACAATGCAGGTGGAATCGAGACTTAGTTCCTGTAATCCTGCATGAAAACAAATGTTGTGCACAATACATATATATCACAAATACATCGTGAGAGGAACTCCCAGCATAGTAGGGCACTCGCGAACGAGTGATACCACACTGTCCCTCCCACCAAACCACACATAGTAGTCAAAACAATTCTAGTAACTTGTAAATAGTTTGCTTCTTACTAGTTAAGCAATATTCACATAAGGATGCTAACCATAAACCTAATTCATATACTATATGAAAATGAATTACCACTTGAAATTATAAGTATCGATACCTACATTTTACAATTGCATTACCTTCATTGCTACATTTTTGAAGCCAACTTCCTGTAAATCAAAAGCTACCATAGAACATTGCACATTAGTACCAATAATTCAAGTTGCATCTTAACCTCAAGATACCATATTCTGCTAAAAATCATAGAATAATTATCCACAAAACCTCACATTCTTGTTAAAACTCATAATTTTCACACAAAGAACTTCACTTTAACCATTATTCAACATCAAATCTCACATCAATTTCAATAAAAAGGGTAAAATTTTACACCTTCACAAATTCAAGAAAACATAATTCATCACTCAAGGACAACAAAATCGCAATTTCCATGCACACTTGACATATTCACACACATAAAATGCATCACCAAGAAACACATCACACTAAAACTCAAGGGTCCATAAAGCATCCCCGACAAGAAGGATATCGGTGCATTGCGCACTACACCGAGGGTCCTATCCTTTCCCATCAGTTTCCTACACCATCAACCCGACACCAGTTAACAGCAGAAACTCAGGTTCACAACAATCACAAAAGAAAAGTGAAACTCAAGACGCACGGGTCTAAGCACAAGGTTACATAGTGAACACACATAGTGCCTAGTGTATGAACCTATGCTCTGATACCATGTTGTAACGCCCCGCCGTGCGAACCCCAAAGGACAAATACATAACAATTACTGCCAATTTTTTTTTTTAAGTTAACATAACATACATATAATACACATTAAGTCATGACGTGAATGTCATTTAAGTAGATTCACTAACACATACATCCCTTGGGGTACACGAAGAGTCATTACGCGACTTAGATCCACACAACGACAATAAAGAATAAAATCCAAAAATATAATCCATAACAAATTAAACATTAACAACATAACACATACATGATAAATCATTGATAAGAACCGTTTGCGTACATAATACAACATATGCATGATTAACTTAACACATTGAATAACAACTACCATGGCCAATATCCACACCAAGTTTAACATTTCATTACAGTACAATGTTCAATGATACAAAAGTGTTTCCACACATGAATGGAAACCATACAACAAGAACCATGATACAAATGAATAGATGAATACATAGCATCAAACTGGCTCCAAGATAGATACAACTCTGGAGTCACTGCAACAACACCAATCCGCACCTCTCGATCCTCGACTGGGGAACCAATGGGGTGCTTAGCACGTTCCACCCGACCATGTGAGTCCGAAGACCCACCCCCCGTGTTAGGAGCTAACAAGAAAGAGACCTCAACCAAGAACATCCAAACATGGAACCACAAAACTCAACAACATACAAAGGTATCATAACACTCAAGGAATTACAAAGACATAATCAACCACATCCAAGAGTCAACATAATAACTCAAAGTTATAAATCTCATCTCATAAATCAAAGCAATGACCAATACACAAGTAACCAAAGGAAGATCATGAAACACTTCCAAATCAAACTGAATTAATAAACATAATACAATTCCAAATTGCAATTAAATAATATAATAACATCATATCACAGTACCATAAGAGGACAAGGTCAAAACCCAAACATCAACAAGATTTATACAAGACCATATAATACACCAAAAGCTAGGATTTAGGTGTCATCAACCTTGTAAATCCTTTATTTTTATTATTCTCCTAAAGTGTTTTGTACTACCCATAAGAGGAATGTTTGACCAACAAGCAGGAAAGAGACTATGTAAATGCGCCCATCAAGCATCCCATGGAAAGGACAAATATGTCCCATCTTAAATCTTTGTACAAGGTTGTGGGTCAGTATTAGGGTTGTGGGCAGCATCTACAGATATGCATGCAAGTTGTCATAAGATGCCATGACAAAGATGACGCATTCCCCATGACGTAATATGCCATTTCTAGACCCCGTGCGCCCATGCATAAAAAGATGCCTAATGAATGTAAGAGCATCCTAGACAGGCTATTTTTGGTGCATTTGATCATTTCAAGGAGGCGCGGTTTTCTAGGGTGCATTGCTGCTCATTGTTTGCAAAACCATGGGCGGAGCCCATCCTCACAATCTCTGCAGTCCCAATCCCTGGAGCCATGTTATTGTTCAGGCAACAGGGTGTCGATTCGTGGAATGTATACGTGTCCATTTCGCCAGCCATTGAAGATTATCAGCAATACACTTTGCCTCTCTTGCATGTGAGCTTTTCCCTTGCCTCCATGCAAATCAAGCTGTTGCATGTTTAAGTATTGTTCTATCTCTCTCTTCTCTCATTCTTTCTTCACACTAAGGCTAAGGTTAATCTTCATATTTCAGATTTGCATTCACACATTTAAGTTCATATTGCAAGCTTTCTTCACCTTGTTTTTCAACATTAAGTTCATATGACCAGTACACAAGTAACCAAAGGAAGATCATGAAACACTTCCAAATCAAACTGAATTAATAAACGTGATACAATTCCAAATTGCAATTAAATAATATAATAACATCATATCACAGTACCATAAGAGGACAAGGTCAAAACCCAAACATCAACAAGATTTATACAAGACCATAGAATACACCAAAGATAAAGTAGGGTAAAACTATAAATCAATTCAAACAACTATGTTTCATCAATTCAAGAAAAAGGACCACTTCCAGAGGATTTCCAAAGAAGCAACATAATAAGGAGTGTTAGAGGAGAGTGTCATTGCATGGCTTAACATGGATTCTCCAGACTACCTATTGCAAGGTGCCGCCTCCATCTACTAATGGATTATCCAGACAACCAAGCGCTAGGAGCCACCTCCATCTATGGTTATCCGGGCTACCTATCTCAAGGAACCGCCACATAGGGTTGCTCATGAGGAACCGTTACCTTTCGCGAAGACAAGGCAACGATCATGCCAACCACAGACTTCTCAATCCCCTTTAGTCTATGGTAGCACTAAAAGGTGGATGAGGCAACAATTATCTTTTTAATGTGTTACTACCCATCCCCTAGTTAATTATTTAAATTATCACTTATTAAATTCACTCTAACGAGGGCTATCCTAGTGCCCCTTTGTGCGCCGACCACCCACTTAGAGCCACTCTCTCTCTAGACACTCAAAACATAAAAACCAAACTCCAAGGGTTGTACAACATAACAAGAACATTATATCACAATAGAGAAGCATGCGAGGCATTACCCATCTCACTATAAATACATAATCAAAATCTCAATGATTCATGTACAACCCTTTCTAAATCATGAAACCCAAACACTTGCCACATCACGGGCACATAAAGAGAGAACATCAACTGACAATCATCTCAAGCCTCTAGAAGCCAAAAAGAATGAAAACCCACAAACAAGGATAAAATGAAGCCAAACAAGTTTTCCAGATAATTCCATCACAAGGATAAAATTTCCATCAAACATGAGATTAACTTTGAAAAGCCACACAAAGAAAGTTTCATCAAAATTCAACCCCAAGTTAACAATGGTGACACGACAATCAGGGAAACGCAAAAGAAAATCAACCTTTAATTCAACAAAATCACTTAATAAACCAAAAGCCACCAACTAGGCATTCTATGGGAGACCTCGATTTTCTCCTCACAAGAACCCCCTTATAGTGGTATGTAAATCACCTTCAGAAGGACTACAATATAAAAATAATTATTGCAAGGCCACAAGAACTATTTTCAATTTAAATATAATGAGAGAATACATCACAATAAGATCAACAACTCCATTCAAACAACATCAACAACTTTGATACGAACTAAAACGGAAAACCAAGGGAAACCTCCAACTCAAAATTAACTCACGAAAAGTCACATTGAAAGGGTCTATCAAAACCATCCATAAACCCACATCTTCAAATACAATATAACCATTCATTCAATAAGAAGTAACTTGAAACAATCTAAAATGAACATGATTTTTTTAAGATCAATCGTTTCCAACATTTAAGGATATCACAATATAGCGAAGTGAAGATATGATCTGATGTTTTAAGCCATAAAATACTAATCACAAGTATATTCTTAAATAACAACAATTTCCATTCCTAATTCTATCACTTTCCTTTTGCCAAGATTACTTAATTCCTATATATAAAACAAGTTAATAACTTCAAGAACTCAATTAATCATCTAATCCATTAATCATTCTCTCTCTTCTATTAAATTAATTGTTGCACCTAATTAATCTACACTTTACATAATTAATTTTTTGAAACATCTCCTTTTTAGAAAAATCATTCACTTAAAACCATTCCTTCAACATAACTTCAAACACAATAAATTCACATAGGCAAAATGTATTCTTCCATTAAAACACTATATATATATATATATATATATATATATATATATATATATATCATTAGTTTATTTTCTTTTAAACTTAATTTACTTCAATTCACTTATTTGACTAAATCTCTATAAGAATAAGTAATTATTTATTTCAAATTAAAGAGGAAGATATTTATTACTCCAAAGTTACCCAAATAAATACTAAATATTGACAATACCAGAATTCTGTGTCCCTCACATAATTAATACCCAATCTATATATAAATATTTATATACTTATACTTGAAAGAGAAATTATAAATCAGTCTTTTTGAAAGGTGGAACAATACTAACTAGAGTTCGTTATTTATTTCTTTATTTATTTGAGAGGAAAAAGTAAAATGTTCAGATAACTTAGATACAAGACTAAGCTTTCGATTAACTATACTCATCACAACTTTCCAAACATTTATAATATATGAATAGGTTTGACCACATGTTCTACTTTCCTATGATTTAAATTCAATACTCTATTTTTACCCAATACGTGCTATTCATTTTATTTCATTTTATTGTTTGTTCTTGCCATATTAATGATAATAGGTTCTATGCAATCTTTTAACAAATACAATTAAACTCATTTCATCTTGAAGAAATTAAAAATACAATATATTAGAACATCTAGCTATGTGCTAAGTTCTACGCACTGAATCAATTATAGCCTATAGGTCATTCAACAAGGATGTAACAAAACAAAGCATAAAGGGTAAATGAATTCCAAAAGATAACACAGGTGAATAGCTCAGTTAGACATGTAAGCGAAAATGAGGAAGTTTAGACAAGGCAAGAAAACTATTTGCTAAACTGACTTAAAGAAAAGGGAGTACCATGATTGAAGGATACACACCAAAAATGTATTTGATAATAAGATTCCTATCCTAAACCTTTCAATTTATATTCTATAGTTAACTTAACATTTTCTATTAGCATTTAATTTCATATAACAAGTAACTTTAACTAAACCAATCTTCATCTAACTAAATGTAAGAACGAAGAACCACACGTATACCACATACAAGTATCGCCACTTTGACAGATTGAAAAGCATTAGAGAGTTTATTTAAATCTATACAACCTACCATTCCACTGTACTACTGATGCAGGATGAAAATAATAGAGTAAAAGTTTTGTTGCTAAAGGAAAGATATGCATAATCTTGTTCCAAATCAAGAGCTCTCTTGAAATAAATTGCACCATTAAATTACAAGCCTTACCTATGGCAATTCACTGTAATCATAAGGTGGCAAGATTTTGTGAGGGAAGAAGGAATGACTTGCCTTACGTCTATAGCATCTATTTCCTGAGAATGACTTTATCGTGCAATCTCGAGGAAGCAGGGATTGTACGATATACATAAAAAGGAATTGTCGAAATGGTTTGAGAAATATTCAAGCAAATGCACTTGGTAGGGTAAAACGTTGAACACCACAATCTTTGCCAACGTCCCACCTCCTTATGTCGAAATGGGTGCTTTGGAACAGGGTAGGGAAATACATAACCAGATAGAGGAAAAGGGATTTTGATAGTATGT